>JAAAKL020012019.1:0-13299 GCA_010016065.2 Carybdea cf. marsupialis auct. non (Linnaeus, 1758)
TCATCGACGAAATTTTCTTGATTTTCACGTCAACTGGATAACGAAGGAAATTGTTGCCGATTTTCGATAGAAAATACCAGTATTTGGTTCATTATTGTTATGTATATTTAAAGATTACAAAACAAGGGCTCACGTTTTGATCTGTGTAGGTGTAAAATCCAACACAATGCGTTACAGTAGGGAGTTTTTGTAACAGATGACAAAATCATCTCAAAACACGATTGAAAATCAAACTTAACTGTAGCACTCATCTCCTAAATCACGGTACCAAATCGGAGGCCTCTAATCCATCAAATATCGCGCGGTTGTCACAATATCTTGGGATCTTTCATACCTCAGCTAGTCTGACTATGTCATCCCTCTTGAAACGATCCAACAGTACACTTGTTGTTTGAAAGTTCATCTAAGTCGAATTTCTCGTAATTTCAATACGGTATAACAACATTCGATGTGCAACTTGTATCATAAAGATGGCAAAGTGATAAAACTGGCATCGTAAGCCAGCAACAACCCAACCCTTTATTTCTCCAAATAACATCTTTCGAGCTTTTCACAGATATCCTTTTACACCGCGATCTTCAAACAACAAATGTTATGAACAACGCGCTCGACGGCTTCCGAAAGCACAATTTGGCTGGTCGTCAACTAGTGCCCAAGCTTCTCTCTTTAATCTCGTCGTCTGGTGGATCGTCATCTGTTGCATCGTTATCTGTTGCGAAAACTCCCTCATGAGGTCAAGTAGTAGGGCAATACATGTTGACATTTCAATATGTCAGCAAACTATAAACATAGAGAGGCGATCATGGTGAACTTGTTATCCACGTGTCCATGTCATAATATAACTTACCTGAAGGTAACTCCCCCACAGCTCAGCGGAATTTCCTGAAGCTTTGAGCAATTTCTTATTCATAACCATCCACCACAGCTACTTTCCCCGAGTTATCGGAGCTACGGCTAACGCGCTTCAAATTGTCGCTTAAGTTCTATTCAGCCGTGTCGTCACTCAGCAAAGTGACAGTTCTATTTTGTATCAAGCGATGGTAAAACTTTACAAGGTGATCGATAGGGGCAGATAATCAATGGGAGAATCTGACTATGTGTACATTTAATCATCATTGACCAAGACAAATCAACTAGAAGTTATTCAAAGGTGACCAATGAAACCTTGCAAATTTTACTAGTCTTTCCCCAGCGATTTATATGACAGGTACACTGCTGAAATTCAATTTTTATGCAACATATACGAATACCGCCTATGGGGAAAAAGAGGGAGAAAGCATTTAAGCTCATTGATAAACTATTCTAAAACAAATGTCAATCGAACACTATGGCCGACGGGGAAATATGTCGATGTGCTATTATTGCCGACTGCGTATGATCCCCTCTGTCAGTGAATTTTACCAAAACATCCGCTTCATATACTGATTGAACCAAACTACACATCGATGTGATGGGATGCAATGGTTGGATGTTTTCCTAAGAAGTGTATCTTTCCAATTCATATAACGGATACCAATCCCACCGCTGTTTTACCAACAATTAATTATTATCAAGGACATCTTAAAAGGTTTTTCTGTCTCAGCAACTCTTAAGCATCGAATACGCCATGTCACGTCGTATGCTTCCCTATTTTGGAGAAAGTAAGTCGTCAATAAAAATTTGTAGGAGTATCAAAATAATGATCTTAGATATTTTAGGGGGAAATCCTGAAACCGTATTTGCTGCGTAAATGGAGTGGTCATAACAGTCTCTGAAAAATAGGGAGAGAAATTCCGAATTCCCCTCATTGATTTTGTTTGCTTAACATACATACATGGTTCTCTGCACAAAAAGGGCATTTTTCACCGATCTTGTTAACGCTGAACCACTTTTCAGTGGGGGAAGTGTCTCCTTCCTCAAGTGCACGCTCGTTAACACTTACCTGGTAGATACATAAAAAGCGTAGCCCCCTATCACACAGCCGCATTGCACCATACAAAAAGCATATTCGTCTTACCAGCCTGTTCTATAAAAACCAACGAAACGAGTATGAGTCAGAAGCACGTATGCAAACTAGACAGGGGTCTGCAATGGTACATTTGAAGTGCACAGAAACGAATTATTTTACATCTAGTTACGCTACACCCCGTCATAGATTGTTCGTACACAAGTTTTTCTAACCTACAATACATCTAGCAATTTACTATTCTACATTTAACTACAAATCACAATACAATAAAGAAAACGCGTGTACTGGGAAGACTACATCCTCATCTAAAAATGGAACTAGAAAACGATGAGTACAAGTTCGCTATAATCGACTGAGGTTCTGTAGAAGTCGATGGACTGGATCAAACGGAGTACTTGAAAATGGCACACAACCTACCTATATGAATGCCTTTGCCGTTAAAATTTGTAAAAGGTATTTATTGAGGCCTGTGTCCTGGGAATACTGAAAACCCACAGAATGGCGAAAAAGCTCATTTGGAGCCAAGCGTTTAGAAGAACAGTGCGTAACCCGTAAGCGATATCTTGATTTGGTCTCATGCCATAGTAAGTGTCTTAAACTCTCGCGCTCGTGAAAGGATCCTATAGATATTTTGTGATAATAATTATAAGTTAATCGACAAATTTAGTTCAAACGTCATGAAGACTAATACCCTCGAAGCAATAAACAGTGTCTAGTAAAATCCACTACTTCAAAACTGCAATCTTTATATATGTTTGAAGTCCCGAAAGACAGTAATAAAAGCGAGAGGAAACTATTCCCTGGGATTTAAAGGCTGTGGAGTTTGACAGCAACAGCTCAAGGAAGCAACCTTGGCAAAACAGCATGCGGAAAAGATCAAACAGAATAAAATGAACGCTCTAGCCAAGACATACCATTTCTCGACCAGTCTGTTGTTAAATGCAACCCCAGTCGTCCACACAAGCTGATGTGTTAAAACCGATACAACAACAACAGCTCAACTATTTGTATCAACCCTTTCATTCTATATCTTACATCCTGCAGGAGGCGTACATTAAGTGCGTGGCACGAAATTGAAGAGAGGAAGGGGCCTGGAAGTAGTTATTGTTGCATTGATTTTTTAAAAAATATCAAGTCTTGTTCTTTGGTCGGGTACTGGGGACGATCACTTCGAAGCTGACAATATTTGGAGACGACATAAATATACGATTTTTAGCACTTTGCTTGATGAATCTTTAATCAAAAACACTGAGCCAAGAAACATGAAGTGACGTCAGGGGGCAAGGTCGAGTCTCATATGCACTAGACAAGGACTTCCGTATTTTATACAAATAAAGACAGCATACCAAATAATTGCAATTGCCATCACCATAACTAGAAAAACGTCTGCAGCTAACAATTGACTGTTAGCAGTTAACAATTCTATCAAGGAAATCAATCACTTGAATACCACTGTTAAACGTAATCAAGACAACTGATAAACGACTTCTTTGACGAAAGACCAGCGGTTACTCTTCACACAAAAGTTTAAAGTTACGAGTAGTTTCTAGGTTTCTACTTTGTCGAAGTCGCAATCCTCAAGTCCGTTCATAGTCTGATAGCATACTGCTCTCATGCACTGACAGATGCAATACCAGCGGAATTAACAATAAACAAACAAACTGTACGTCAAAAGACGACCTAACGCAAGAATAACGTACTTTGATCATGTCGCTGATACCATAACAAACACAACGTCCGATCATGTATTGGAATACATTACAGTCACACAAACCGGTCAGTACGAATATCTTCACATTGGATACAGCGCCTACCAAATGATCAGGTTAGGTAGAACGTACCTCACTCGAACTGCTATTGCGTCTGAGAGATTGAAATTACAGACTTTACTGTAAGCAGTTACGCTAGCGTTTCGACTCCTGTGCCAGTGAAAATTGATCATATAAATCACTACAATGTCAGTATACTTTTTAAAAGGCATATCGTCACAGCTCAAAACGAGCTTAACATGAAGCTGTGCACCTCTGTGTCTAATAGTTCCCTTAGACCCTAGACCTTAGACTCCAACAAATGTAAATTTTTCAAATCGGCTTTTTGTCATGATTGTACTGAATGTGGTAACTGATTGTTAGACAATGGCAGGCATAATATTATTAAAATCTAAAACAGATCTTTTGGAGCTTTTGAAGACTTGAACATGTTAAAGTAAAATGACGTTTCCTATTACTGTCTCCATCTTTAACGTATTCACCTGCGTCTTCCACAAGTTAATGAGTTATTTTGGCTGACAAAAAATTTAAAATCTCGAAGTTAATTACCAAAGTTATCTCAAAATGCCCTGACAACTTGGGTCACGAGTTCAACTCCTGGCTGTGACAAATGTCATTCTTTCTGGCATATAAATTATCAACTGATCAATAGCACTCCTCAAATAACAAAAGCATTGTTGAATTAAGCTTGCCTTTAGAGAGTTAATGGATCACTATAGAAAATCCGAGCATTTTGTTCCAAAATGGAAAAGGAATTTTGCAGTTCGAACTAACTACGTTTTACTGTGCATACTTCCATTAGTATAGGTACTTCCCCATTATCACTTGTCTAGTTAAATCTTAGTACCCTAGCTATGGCTCTGTCCCTCGCAACGGCCAGGCGCTAACAAATACACCTTACAAGGCAAAACTCGCGACTCCTAGCAGGCTTATGATTGTTAAGTCTTTCCATGCCACCAAAATATTTTTTTTCTAAAAATAGCCTCTTATTAGATACGTTGCGATATCGGGTACGAAACATTCCTGTTATTCTACAAAAGTCCAATTTTTGGCACGAACTAGCCAGACGTTCAGAGCAACTCTAAGTAAGTCAGTGGCACTCTCCCACGTTGACTGCCTCTTTCCCCCATCATCCAATCACTGTCCATACCATCTGGACTGTACACAGTTATAATCTAAAACGGAATTTGATAAGTAAAGAAATACATCCATTTACTTGCATCTTTTGAACAGAACTATCGCTGTTACATTCAAAGACAATAAAACTGTTCATATAGTTGGTAAATTCCTCGATACAACAAGGAATAGCTCGATACCAATCATGGATGAAAAAAGAAAAATAGATTACAATATAGAACAGCACCTACCACGGCAGACGCAGGAACAAAGTTACCAAAATTTTGACAAAGGCTACTTCAATATACCTCCATCAGTCTATACAAAACTTCAACACAGTCGCACCAACTACCCGCAGTAATCCACACCCCTTTCCTCTAAATCAACAGTTCTTTACAACTCCCTTGTCAAGGCCAATTTTAGTTCCTCCAAAAACACGTTCCCAATACCCCAATCGTACAAGTGTTTCTGATCCGCTACTTTCCTAATCAACAATAGGCCATACACCAAACTTCATGGCAAACTGTTATTACAAGGTCGAGATTTCAACTACAAAGTGATAGGATTACTGCTTTAGTTGTACAAAATGCATTTGAATTTGCTTGCTGTGGTCTTTATCGGTTCCCTTGGTATTGATTCTCATTTCTATGGTACTTCACTTCCATAAAAGGAAGAAATAAAACAAGAGGAAGGCAGAAATAAGCAGAAATGATTCGACAGAAGAAAAGAAGAAACAAGAAATGAAAAGCAAAATGAAAAAACGAAAGAAAGACTGGTAGAGAGGAGAAAGAAAGTAATGGCGGTACAAACTTGATTGAATCTGGAACATGTAAATTAAAGGATATTAGTAACATACTAATCGCGACCCTCCCTTTGAATTAATCTCTGATGACTAAGATCATCTGAGAGGAAGGGTCCAAGATGAAACCCATGTCCTACACCCTTTCTGACGAAAGGAATTTCAAAATTAAACTCATCATCATTTGATCCTATGCGCATAAAATGCTTCTAGATAAACAATATCATAATACAAAGATATGGAGGTCGGGTTAAAACGTGTCTGATAATACCTAACATCAGCCCAACTTCTCCTCTTTTATAGTGAACATTCCTTCAAAGCCCTAAATGAATGCACTACTAAATTGCACATAAGTATAATAACACCTGCAAATCTGCGAGCCGAGTTTCGTTTCAAAGCAGGCAACTTCATGTTACGGATACTCCAGTAATCTATAAACCTTCTGGTATATGTAGCTATCAACAGTGCATTGCGCCTTATATTTGAAGCGGAACAGCTTTAATATCGAGACCAAAATAATAAAGAATAATATTCCAAACCCATTGCATACTCAAAGGTAACATGCTCAAACTCTGATGAAATCAGATCATTGTCACCACGCCTTTCAGCTAAATCATGCTCTTGAAGTAGTTACTGCCTCACGGCACCTACTCTTGGTGTTTAAATTATCACCCATTTCAAGCTTTACAATTCAGTATACCACTTCCGTTCCAAACCCAATTCCACCCACACTTAGTAATTCTGTTTGGGTTCGATTTAGGTTACAATAAAAGTTCTGTAATCTGTACATTTGACACAAATTTGTGACTGAGAATTGGAAACAATTAGAACTGTTTACTACTTTACTTTCTTTTCAAGATTCATTACTTGCACTAATTTTCCTAAATATCTGCGGCTTTTAACGATTCCCACCTCCTCTTCCCTATTTTTTGCCACCAAAGATATATCACTGCGATCGATTCCTATGAATACATTCATGAATTGTAACGCTTCGACACAAGACTATGGCATCAAAATAAGACTTTCTAACAAATCCATCAAATCGTCATATTACTTTAGACCGTGGCAAATGACAATGTCATACTTGCGAGCTAATTATCATCACATATCGCAAAAGCTTACAAGTGAAACTCAAAAAAACGTTTAAGCTTATGGCTTCTAAAGTTCTTGTTACTTTGTCTTTCTTCAACAGCCACAACCCAAAATTTAACAATGGAAACAAAGTCCAACCAGAATGCTATTGAATATGTATCAAGTGACCCCTATCCCCGTAACGATAGTATGATTAATATGCTAACTTCTTTGTCATGCTGTGGTCTTAATACTTAGATCTTGACACCGTAGGCTTCGAATGAGTGAAAAGCAAGCCGTAGATTGCGAAACTATTTCGTCATTTGGCGAATTTCCTCCCGCTAATTCCGCCAAGAGTGCGATCCCCACCAACTTGTCTCCCACCAAATATTTTAAGCAGACTTCTTAAAAAACTGGCTTAAATGGGCTTTTATGAAAAGGAGAAGGAGTGATGATGCCTTCCACACATCTCCACCTCAACATGGTCAATATATTTCCTATGTGCTAATAAGAGACGATGACCAAACAAGAAATTATGCGAATCTTACATCTCCAGCTTCATCCCTGTCTGCCCTATTAACAATCACAAAAGCGGGTTTCAGGGGGCAGGGGGCGGTAGGGGAGAGGTGGCGTCGAACGAGTCCCACTTTAATTCTTTCCGAAATTAAAGGCATCTATCAGCATATCAGTTCTACGGAAACAAGTGAAAAGTTGGAAACTATTAACTACTGGAGGGGACAGAGTACTTCTCAAGGCCCTACGCACCACGATCATGCATAAACCGCCTTGCGATGAATAAAGTAACGGAGGACAGCAAACTCTATTTGGCCAAAGCCCTGCAACCTTTTAAACCGTCACTGAATCGTCACCCCGTCTAACCCTGTGCCCACAAAATCCCTCCCTGGTCCTTCAGCTCGACAGCGTAAAGTATCAACAAGCTTTTGCAATACTAGTATAATAGTCAAGTATAATGATATGGCGTTTTATTGTTTTGAACTTTCGACATTATGGTATTGAGATTTCCCATCGTTTCAATTAAAATGCTTCTCTTCAAAACAAGGAATCGACTTCTTGGTGTATATAGTTTTAAATCTCTTCATAACTCATGGAAACGAGACGTTTCAGCGACAGCCCCTGGCGGAGCATGCCTTTCAAGCAAGCCAGTGCACGGTTGGCCTAAACATGTATCGCATCCATGCAAAAGAAGATAAAGTAAATTACCTCATCCGCCAGTAATGACAACTCTGATTTGTCGGTAGCGTCATAATCATACAGGACTTTGGCCCGTCTAGTGGCTGCCGGCCGACCAGCAGCTTCGAGATTTACTGTATGATTAGTCTTGAGTTGTAGCTGAGGAGCGGTGGCCGGTGGAGGCGGTCTTGAAGGTGCAGCCACAACGTTTCCATCAAGTGGACTACAGAAGAAGATTACATTGTTGGAAACTGAATTAATCATACAGCGCGTGAGAGACATAAGATTTTATTCCTGTTCGTAACTTCCAATTCCATGACCTACGATCTCGTGCAATATTCCAGCCACGATCAAACAATCAGGAAATAGCAGGTAGATACATCTTTAACTCATATCTTACTTAATGAATTTAAGACGTTCTTATTTAAACTGTTACAGGATAAAAAATATTACAGGGCACAATGAGTGGTAAGAGAAGAGGTCGACAGCACAAGAACTGGTGCGACAACATTTACAAATGGACACGACTCACACCAGAAGAGGCCCTACGATCAGCAGAGGACAGAGAGGGGTAGAAAAATATTATTTGTCATAGTAACGCAGCGCCCCAACGACCTTCAAAAACGGTTACCGGATTGAGAATAATAATAATCTAAACTGTTGGCTATAAAAGAAGTGATGCAAATTTAATTTGCTTCCATAAATGACAAAAGTTATTGGTAATCTATGGCCAACGAAAAGGGCTCATTAGGGTAGTCATACTATCCGTTGGTAAAATTCGTCAACAGATAGACGATACTTGTTATTACCCCACATAATTCACAATTTTTGTGTGAAGGATAGTAACTAATAGTGCGTGGCAGATTTAGCAACCTATAGTAAGGTCTTCGATTTAGTGGGGGCCAAAGTTTCAATGGTCACAATCGGATCTAAGATGACATGGACAACTAGAAAATTTACGATCCTTTCTTTGCCTATCAGATACAGCTACCTGAAACAACTACACCCTTCTACGCAGCTTCAAACACTTGCCTTGATAAAACGTCCAAACTCTGTACGTAGTGTAAACACATCGCATCTATTAAGCGGGCTAGAGGGTTAACAAAACCATTTACAAAATTCTGCAGGTCACTGTAGTGAATGCACTGGAGTGTAAGTCACTTCAGAATTAAATGCAGCCAAACGGAAAAAACCAAAGAAGAAAATAAGAAGAAAAAGAAGAAAACAAGAAAGAAAAAGAACAAAACGAAAAGAAGAAGAAGAAAGAAAAGGAAGAGGACAAATAAGAAGATAGAAGAAAATCCTACCATCAAGACGTCAAACATGGGAAGAACAAAGACACAAACAAGGCAGCGATGTTTCTCAAACTCGAATCCTTGGACATGCGCCTCAAAGAAGGACTGGAAATGGAACGGAAGACAACGAAAAACTGTTCTTTCTACCAGAAAAGAATCAATGTCAGAAACATTGATTTCAGAAAACGCACTTAGAAAGCGGCGGAAGATGGTAGAGTAAGAAGGAAATCAAGACAAGAGAGATAATTCAATGCTTTTAGTGACACCAACCCATGTAAATGCTTATCAAGGCACATGCACACGAGACTCATCAGACGAATTTTAACTACTTTGTGGTGCATGACCTCATAATACTTCCTATATCAGCTCTTTGCGGCCAAGATATTGCGGCTAATCATCAAAACTTGTTACTAGAGCCTTGGTTACTGCCATGTACAGCAAACACGCTTTATCGAAAGAACTTTCCGAACCACATCTATTTAACTTACACCGATCCAGAAGTCATCTTTTACTCTACCTCTGCTCAATACTCAACATAAGTCAAACAAAAATGTGAACACGGCTTTAAACTAGTTGATAGTAACGGCAAGATCATTTCTCGATGGCCTGACCACCGAAATATTATGCTGCTTGATGTACTGGCTTGAGAAAATGAGTCCGAATAAATGTTGGATTAGATATTGGGCTTAAAATATTATGTGTCAGGGTTACACAAACAATATCACATCTGATGTAAGTACATCTAATCACGCGATCTAGTATTCAAGAACGCATCAAATATGAAAACCTACACTTCCTGTCGCTAGCCGCTTCTGTTTTCTTTAATATAAAAGCTTCGTCAAATGCAAAAATCTCTCAAGCCCAGACATGACAAGTGCGGTGATGCAGCAAAAAGTTGAATTATGCCAGATCAAAAGGGTGCTGCCAACAACGACATTGTATTATTTTACTTCCATGAAGGAGTAAATCTTGCTATTTTCATAGTGACAAAGAAATAAAATTTACAGCAATACCACGGATATATAAAGAGAGATTCAGAATATTTTTAATCCAAGAGGAACGAAGATGACTGCGAGACATACGCTATGAAGGTATCAATGTGTACGCTGCAACTAACTGCCGTTTTGCATTTTATAAACATCGGTTTTAAATTAACTCTTACAGAGATGAAAGCGTATTATATTACAAAATATAATTTTGTATTTTCTCATTAATTTACGATTTTGTAAGGTAATCTACGTATGCTCTATGGTCATAAAGAAAAACGTGCGCTTGAAGCAGTAGCGTACCTAGCAAATTCATATGTGGGGGAGGGGAAGGGGAAGAGTCCCAAGGCAACCCTATGATACGCTACAGGCTTGAACTGATTACTTGAAACGTGGGCTCTTCCAGTATCAGCCTGCTGAACGGCTGACTGTATATCCTTCGCACATTCTATTTCATCTCAGTGCCTTCTCAAGTGCTAACGTACAGGTCACGTCTTTCTTGAACATTCCTGAAAATGTCAGAAGCCGAGGGGTAAGATCTGATTTTTCTATCAACTTCATGATAGGACTACTGTAAATAAACTTTGCTAAGACTTTCCGTAAAATTAATGTAAAATCAAAAGCTGCACTACCGATAGTTTATCTTCCTTTGAGTGAAAACTGTACAAACATGGTGTCCTGTCAGCTACTGAAGAAAAAAGGTACAAAGCCACCGCCACAGAATCTTCGCATCCTTTACCATTTACATGTAAGCATAATGCTTTTTCGTGCTTGGTTCTTTCACTGACATATATGCATGCATTATTTAAGCGTAAAGCAACGCCATGGCAAACGCCATTGATGATGCACCCCTTGATCACTCAAACAAGCTAATGAAAACTCTATTTGGAAACATGACACTGCTCGGAAAACATTACGTCTGTTGTGATAGCAAAACTCCTATACCCCGTCGCGGCAGTAAAACTAGAATCTTCCATGGGCATTGGGAGCGGAGAAACCAAAATATGGCCTAGGTACTCTAAGGCTGCAGTAGAAATAGCGTCAAAATATTTGAACGCAGTTCAATGCATATCAAGACCCAGCTGACCATAACCCTCCAAGCGTATGTGTTTTATGCTTTAACAGCTTCTTCTCAATTAATTGGAATAATCCTTATATCCATAATTCTCTTGAAAAAACGCGGCCAACTTCCAACAGAGTTCAGCGAAACTGTCGGAGAAACTCTTTAGGGTATTGTACGGGCACAAACAGCTGTAAGAATCAGTGCCATTTTCAACTGACCTTATGATACTTCAAATACAAACAAAGTAATTGAAAGTAGACTGGGGCGGAGCGAATACAATCAGGAACTTCTGAACCCTAAAACGTAATGACCCCCATAATAGGGAGTTTTCGCAACACATGACGAGCCACTTGACGACGACGAGATTATACAGAAAAGAATGGGACTGGCGCTAATACGCATGCTTTATTTAGGTCCTTCCCCCACCCAACTCTCGTCAACCACTAGTCAACGACGAAATTTTCTTGATTTCCACGTCAACTAGATAACGAAAGAAGTGTTGCTGATTTTCGATAAAAAATACCAGCATTTGGTTCATTATTGTTATGTATACTTAAAGATTACAAAACAAGGGTTCATGTTTTGATGTGTGTAGGAGTAAAATCCGACACAAAGCGTTTTAACACTATTAGTAACAGATGACATAATCATTGGAAAACACGATTGAAAATCAACTTCAACTGTAGCACTCATCTCCTATATCACGGTACCAAATCGGAGTACTTCCACAGGTCAGTAAGTCTTTTTAGAAAAAGACAGGAGGCCTCTTATCCATCAAATATCGCGCGGTTGTCACAATATCCTGGGATCTTTCATGCCTCAGATAGTCTGACTATGTTATCTCTCTTGAAACGATCCAACAGTACACTCGTTGTTTGACAGTTTATACAAGTCGAACTTCTAGCATTTTAAATACGGTATAACAAAATATTCTTCATTGTTGTATCACAAAGACGGAAAAGTGATAAATCGTAAGCCAGCAACAAACCACCCTATATTTCTCCAAAAAACATCTTCCGACCTTCTCACAGATACCATTGTACACCTCGATCTTCGAACAATGGACTACGCGCTCGATAGCTTGCTAAATCACTATTTGGCAGACGACAGGTCGTCAACTAGTGCCCAAGCTCTAATCTCGCCGTCGTCTGGTGGATCGTCATCTGTTGCGAAAACTCCCTAATAATTCATTAGGAGGCATGTACTTCAATAACCAATACCGACTGCGCTATTTTATAGTCAAGAAGGTCGGGGGGCTTTTATCAAAGTGAATTAACTGCTACTAACTTGTTGTCATGACAAGCAGCAAGCATATGAATGTAGGGAAAATGCTATGGATAACGGTCTGATTCCATGTCGTGAAAAAATAAAAAAAGACAGATTAACGATCAAATATCTGATGTGAATGTTCACGATCAAGGGGCCAATATTTACAACGTCGGCAATAAGCGGGGCGAGAGCTACATTCTTATCTCACAAAAAGATTTTCATCCTTCTTAAGACAGCAAGGCGATGGAGACTGAAAATTCCCAAATTTTTAAGTCATAAACAGACGTTTACTAAGCTCATTACCACCTTATTACCTGTCACATGAATGCGAGGTGCTCGTGAAGAAAGAAATACGGCTCCTGCTTGGGAAGGGCGTTTACTTAAGGGAGCATTTTGTGCAATTTGACATGAAGTTAAAAGATCTCTCTATCGCGAGCGCCAGGCCTTATCCAAAAAATTAGTAATCACAGCCGTATTATGATTATTTCCGTTATCTCGTATGAGTTGAAAAATTTCATTTTTCATTATATAAGGTTTGCCTTTAAGGAAATCTACTGCGGGGTAGCAATCTTCTGCGATCTACCAGAGCTAAACTGCATATACTTTTATTTTTGTTGCAAGACAAACTGCAAGGTCTCATTAACTACAATGAAGCAGTTGGTTTTCAATGCAATATATTTTTTAAGAGGTACTTATTCTTTTAGCTTCTCGGCACGTTTTTTCGTATGTGTTAAATGTTTTTTTTAATATTTTTTATCACTTTTGTATTTGCTTTTAAGGTAATTTGTTGCG
>JAAAKL020012020.1:0-13299 GCA_010016065.2 Carybdea cf. marsupialis auct. non (Linnaeus, 1758)
TCAGTCAGTCAGTCAGTCAGTCAGTCAGTCAGTCAGTCAGTCAGTCAGTCAGTCAGTCAGTCAGTCAGTCAGTCAGCTTAACGCAACACAATAGCAAACCTTATTCCCCTTGCCTAATGTGACAAACATTAGCGGCCTATCACAAAACTACAAACTTTCGCAATTTTGACTTATCCGTTTGGAACTATGTTCATAGACGTTTTGTCCGTTAATGACTGGGATTAACTGGGTGTGAACTTTCCCCTTTTTACTGCTGGCTTTTAAAATTCATTGCCTTATAATCCGCTAAATATAATTGACTTAGTGAAGACTAGCCAAGTGAAAGTTAATCCATCAATCGTAACAGATAAGTACAAATAAGTTCTCCGAAATCTCTCTTGTTTTTCACCTCCGTTGCTTTGAAGCTATTACTAATCTAATTGACATCTGTTGGCAAAACTCGTGGTTCTATGAACGTCTTATTTTAACCTCTGATGTTTTAATGGACTTCATATGCCAAAACGACTAAACGATGTCGACGTTTAAGATGTACATTTAGAATGATTTCCATAGCTTTTTACCCCTCAAAACGGGAATTTCCCTCCTTTCCCCTCCGCAAATCTCACGGTTGCACTTACGTATGAATAGACTATGTACTCTTACACGTACTTCTTCGAATCAAAATAACTATATCTCAAATACTAGGAAAATATACAACCGTTTGTATGTTGCAAATGAATATATCACATCACTGGAAAGTTTAGAGTCATATTTGACCACGATATGTCGACAAGACATTACATAAAGTCCGCTTGCAGGGCAGGATTTCTCTATCTTATACCAAAAGACACAATGACGTATAGTCAGTAGTGTTATCGTAAATTTGTATGAATGTTGAAGCTGGAGGATAAAATTTCCACGAGAATTTAAAAAGCAAAACAGAACATGAGTGACAGCCAGACAGTGAACATGACTCCACAGCGTCAAGATATTTCTACAACAACTCATTTAAAACATGGAAATCTTATATGTTGCAACTGCATAATATTGTTCTGTACGCATATTTTTATTAGAAATGGGGCGTGCAAGAAACTTTCCAAAACAGAACAACTTGAAAATTCAACCGAAGACGCCACTCAGTATGACGCTTGATAGCGATCTTGCATCAAAGCAGGAATCGGTTGTTGTAGAATTAAGCTCTCCACAGTTACTGAGCATGTAGGTTGCATTTTCATAAGCACTCTTTAACCCTGATAAGCAACGACTAGTGAGTTGTTTAGATTTTCTGTAAGAGAACAATCTCTATCAAAAATTGTCTTGAATTTTCCCCAATCTTTTTCGGATGACATTGGACTCCAAGTACACAGAAACATTGATAAATTTCGATTAAAGTTGAAAACAAATCATTTAAAAATGTATTCTGTGTTTTTACATAGTAAATGGATTAGAAAATGGTGGGAAAGTTAGAGCATTTGTGAAATAATGTTAAACAAAGTGACACGTTACAAGTTAGACATTTCATTAGGAAATAGCTGAAATGCATGTATTGCAGACATATATTGCCCATTTTTTCCCTGATATAGAGGAATTTCAATTTCCAGAAATATTAGAGGTAGCAATGTCCGCTGTCCTCTCTCGTCACGTACATCTATGCTTAGGAAACGACAGCTGTTTATCATTTAGAAGTGACAGGAAGATAAAAATGTGTAAAAACGTTTCGTGGAACCTATTTGTAACTTCCCTCTTAAAGTTGCTTTGACTGTGATCACATTAGACACTGTTACTCAGTCGCTATGCCCACATGCAAGGAAGCTCTTTTGCACTGTGATAAACTCGCATCAAGAAAATATTCAGCCAGCCCCGTAGCCAAAACAAGGTGTAGAGCGAGGAAGGCTCGCTGCAAAAACATCTTACCCTCCCCCTTCCCCGTGCAGAATTTCTGGAAATAATTTTTGTCAAGGGATCAACGTATATAAATCTTCACAACCCTTAAGTATCATTTAAAATGCATAATAAACTTTCAGCAACGAAGAATCGTATCTGTTCCTCACAGCATTATTCAAATGACTTGGTTCAGAAAGTATCGCATTTTTTATGTTAGTAATCCTTGGTCCCCCCGGAATTAATTTCGTACCTCCCTGCTAAGTTTGTTCCTAGTACGGCTCCGTAAACTGTAGTACTCTGGGTTGATCAAATTGCAACTTAGTTTTACATTCTAAGTCCGGGGCCTCCGACTTCTATATCAACCATACATTTAACCGAAAATGTTTATCATCGAGTGCGATTTTCGTATCTCCGTATTATGATCTCCATTTCAACATTTAAATGAACTGAAGTTTCACAAAGCACACGTGACTTGGAGCAAACTACCTCATTGGTTATACTTTTGGCGCCAAAGGAGAACCAGGTTTTTAAGCAATGAGTCCTCTTAAGTCTTAGTTTGTTTTGTCAACTCTGTTCTCGAAATGGCAAGCAGCGTCAGTTTCGTCGGGACGTTTAAAGAAATAATAAGCCCTAATAGTTTCAAAACTATTTTTTTGAAAGCCTTGGGCTAAGCTTCAGCTAAGCAACAATTTATTCCAAACTGGAGAGATGGCACGTTTAGCGGTTAACTGATCAGAAGCTTTTCAAAGTACAACGACGTTGTCAACGAGAATGGTAAGTGTGCTCATTTAAGCGTATATGTTTTGTTTCCTCTCGTCCTCCCTTTAAAAGTTATGCTGCTATGAGGTTTTTTCCGCATCAAGCAGACGTGCAGTTTGACATCTTTCCACAATACTTGTATAAGTCTAAAACTAAAAATGTAACAGTCAAAATCTTTTTCAAACATTCTGTAATGTCGCTTTGGAACTGGATCTATAAATAAACATTGTGGTCTTAATTGTACTGATTGAAGTTGTGTTATAAGTCGGTCATAAGGACACTTTTTGCAATTTTAGGCAACCTTAGCCCCCCACTTTTACGGTGAAGTAAACTTAATACTTATAGAATAAATAGTTGAAGTGCCTAAATGCCTCCGTCGTGCATAAACAGTCTTTCCGACCACTACGTTTGGTTCTACTGTCCGTAGAACATGTCTGATCAACCCCGCCTTCATTCGTTAGGGACTCAAGTGAATAATGAACTGGCTCCTCGTTGCAAGAAAAACCTTTGGAACAGGAACTCACATTTATCCACAAATTATATGATAACTGTTTTGATAAATTTCAGGTTTCATAAGAGACAAACCTCAATCAGGCATACTTCCAAGAACATGAACTTTTGTTAGCCGAAGAAGAGAAGACAGTAGCCACTTTGATTGGTTTTAAGTCATATGGTAGTATAAACAAGCTTTTTGTTACTCTGAATAATATTGCATGTGTTTCTTTATATAGTTCAAAATAGTGAGGCGTGTTTGTGAGGAAGGGGGAAGTTAAACTACCAGAGATAAATATCTATAGCAAATCGGTTCCATTTACAGAGAGCTTGTATTGAAGCTGGATACAGGTAGCATATGCCTGTCACTTTCGGGCTGTCATCTGGCTTATCAAATTTCTAAATTGTAAGATGCTATTTCATGATGTTTTCAAAAACAGTGTCGATGATAAGTAGGAAAATACGAAAAAATGTTGTTAAAATTTTCTTTGGTTAACAGCCTTCTACATTAATAAGATTATGATAATGTTTGTTCAAGATATTCATATTAAAACTTGGCTGACAATTTTTATTGGCAATAGGAATACAGAGAGTGTAAAGTTTTGTCGAACTTGTGGTTTCCATGAAATCATGGCGTCACATGTAAATACTTAATTACTGTTACTACTGCTTTTGTTTTTTGCGACCCATCTGGGAAAACTGTTTCAAGGACACACGAGTTGGATATTCATGGGAAAAAAGGATCGTCAAAAAGAGCCCTGGATAGGCTACATAGATGAAGACATCGAGAATTTGGTGCTGATCAAAATGAAGCAAAGGACCGAGGAGCATGATAGACGCTCATTGATCGCCTAACTTGAGTCAAAATTGGAAGACCTTACATTAATCGGTGATGATGATGATGCTGCTGGTGGTGGTGGTGGTGGTGGTGGTAGGGATTACAACAATACATAATCATAATAGGTGGTAACCCTATAACACTTAAACATCCAAATTATTTTGGTGCACATGTTTACAGGTTACGTAACCTAAAGAGTTCGGGACTTCAGGGATTGGCGGTGCCGCTAACAGTTTCGTGCGGCTTGCATACGACTCTTCAACCCATTTAAAAGGGATGACAATCGAGGGCAAGATATGAAAAATGGTGGTTCTGAAATAGTAGAAAAAAGGTATTACACTCGACGTAGGAATAAACCCAAAGGGTGCATATTTCTCAGAACGGTTTGGATGAGTGGAGCTAATTGGAAGGTGTGGACGTAATCCAGTGTTTGTAGTACAATGCAAGATAACTATTCAAGCCAAAGATCCGATTTGCACTTAATGGTGGGGGATTGACGCCCACTCGTAAAAGTAGATCAGACAGATAAGATAGATATGTCAGTCACAAAAGTACTGCGTAAGAATATAATTTAACTTCCGTACGCACCAGTGAACACAACCGTATAATCCAGTTAATGATAATAGTACCAACCCAAATCGATACCATGACCTTGCTGTGTGGCAAAGAGGAAGTGTTTGTGTGTATCCATACCAAGAATGGATTATAAATAAGGTATATATAATAAGTATAAAAGGGAAGAAACTTTCCAGCCTTTCGAAAGTGACGTCGTGGTTACAAAGCCTTTGCAACCTTGCCAGGAATAGTGTGTGCAACAGGGGGATGGCTAAGTCAGAAGAAAGGTCGTTAAAAAGGTTTTTAAACTTTTAAACTTGTTGCCTTCCCATGTGCTGTTGGGTCGTATAACTCATAGAGATGGATATCATGAGCTGTTGGTGGTAGCTTGTTGCTGCTATTTGATTTTTCATCTCGATTATAAAGCAAATAAATCATTTTTACCTTTCTATGTATGACGAAGTCGAAAGAATTAGTTCATGATTATTTTACGGCAGTTATTAGCGGTGTAGGAGCAATATCTTTATTATGGGGGAGGTGGGAATGGGGGGCCGACAACTTCTTATAAATTGAACTTAAAAGCGAATTGTGTTGGTAACATAAATTAGACGTTTTGACACTATGCCACCGTAAATCCATGACAGTTTTTCATAACCAAAAAGTCTTATCCTGGTAAGTGTTGAGTACTCTAATTTAGTGGTTCCGCATCTTAGGGGGGGGGGGGGTGCGTTCCCTATGAAGAATAATAACCCCCCTAAGGGAGGTTTCATAGGCTATTAACATCCGCCGTTTCGTTCAGCAGTATATTTAATACTATACAAGGGGCATTGGAAGCCACCACTCTATTTTAACGTCTCTGGTTGCTTTTAAGGTTAGCTATGATATAATTCGGGCTTTAAACCAAAGGGAAACGTCACAACTCAGAGATGGTAGATGCTTATCATTTTAATCAATCTTAGAACATAAATTCAGCAAAAAGTTCCAGAGTCCATTGCCTTGAAGACAAGAGACGTATCCCCGAAACGTAGCTGAAAATTAGACCACGACTCACGATATGATAAACATCTATCCGTGGCATCAACTGAGACGAAAAGTGTTCGTATACTTAAATCACAACTCAGCTTCGCAACAGCTGCCTTACGTGGTACCACTTCATAACAGTTGGGAAAATATTAGTTAAATTGTGGTTACCGGAAAGGTTTTCTTATAATTGATTGGGTTGAGCACTTAGTATCAAGTTCTTTCCAGACTTGTAAAGGAGAAGGAGAGCCATACCCGTTGCACATATTTCCCTTATGCAAATAGGCAGACACTTCTATCCTCCGTTTTCTCTACAACTGGTCGTTGAACAGTACGCGTGTTTTTCATGAAATAAAAATTTATCACGTTTATCAAGATTATTTGTAGGCTTACTTTATTAGCTTACCTTCAAATACAGAGAAAAAAGTGTGCTTTATTATAACAAGGAGATATATACATTGCGAAGATATCTTGTGATATTTTCAATCACTTTCACAAAGATGTAGTATAAGTAAAACAAGTGTCCTCTTTGGGAGCAGGATTGTATTACATAAGACGTTTCACAGAAGAACAATAGCATTGACTTCTGAAAGAAATAATATTTCTCACCCCCATTCTTTGTATGGTCACCTTCTGGTCCAGTAGACTGACTTGGAGTTTCTCCCTTATTCCTGGTCCAAATGAGCTCGGCTGGCAAGAGCGACCAGTTGCAAAGAAGCTTGGCATTGTCTTCAAAGTCACAGTTGTCTGCATAAAAAAGATGGGTCAACAATTAAGGCAGGGGATAAGCTGGGTTTTCCTCCTTAGAAGACTAAAATCATCCTTCAAATGCGGATGCTGTACTTGAAAATGGCATTTTCTTTAGATCGAATTTTATGCATTTACAAACTTTAGGCATTTTGATAAACAATCTTTCATAAGAATATTTATTTATAGTGTGTGAAATGTAAAGCTTAGGCTATTTCTGTTTCAAGGTAAATGAAAAAACCAAAGCAAAGTAAAAGAGTGCATGACATGAGGGCTAAGAATTCAGTTCGCTTTTCCCAAGCGAAGCCAGTGATATATTGATAGAAAGATGGCAAAGAAAAGCGATTTTCTTTAACTACAGAAGGAAACTTTAAAATCTCCGGACTTTCCTCATTACTTTTTAAATACTTGCTCTAAACCTTAAAATCTCTTCCAACCGTTACAACGAAGAATGAATTTAGCAAATTAAATAAATAATCTCGTGGAATCAAAAAGAGTAAGGGAAAACTGGAACGGTAAAGAGAACGTCAGTACATGGAATGAAGTCATAACATACACCCTCACAGCTTGTGACTATATGAAATGAGGGATAGCGATCCGATGGCAAACAGCCCTGGCTCCCATTGCCTTAATAGCCGTAGATCCAATGCAGCAAAGCGTCATAGCAACTCTAGACATTTTAACATTCGGCTATTCCTTTTTACGTAGTGCGTGTGGCCCTGTGTTCAAATAACTTGTAAACCTCCAACCATGGTTTGATCACAGCGATAGAAAATCTTTGACGAAGTCTATTCACCACAGCCCACCCAGGCAAGCTGATGGAAACAAGGGAGACGGAAACTCTATAGTCCATTTAAGTGGATTGGCACAGCCTTGTTACTGGTGTTACGTACTGCATATGCTTATTGAACATGTAAAGAGCAAGTGTTACAATGATCCCTAAATACTCCAGGGAAAGTCAGGGGAAAATATTATTATCAGTTAATCTTAACTCAATATTGTGATTACTGAAATGACGTGGGATGGTCGTAGATTGGACCCCAAGAGAAGTTGCCATCGCAGCTTTAAAACAATAAGAGATTATATATTTTAACACCAATCTCATTTTTTTAACCCGATTTACGCGCTTTCATGGGTGGAGTTAGCAGATGAAATAGGCTAGAGCTTCAACTGATTCGGAGCAATTGCCCGCTTTTTCGTTTTTTTCACATTCCCTAACTTAAAGGCCTCTCTTACGTTTTATATTTGTTATGCAGAGTTCGGAAAACCATGTTGCTCGAGTATTTGAGGTCACGTTCGAGCTCCAGTTCTTTGAACCTTTTAAACCTCGAAATCATCGAAGAAGGTATTCTTTTGTCTTTCACTTATGCGCTTGCTTTGTATTTTGCCACTTACAGAAGACTCTTCAAGGACTCATGTAAAAGGTTAGTGAAGCCCAGGAAAAAGGTTAGGAACGCCTATAACCCAAACTGACACCGCTTTATTGTATAGAGTTGTTCTTGTACGTCAAATACAGAGTGCGAGAAATAAGTAAATTGTATTGCTTTAATTACCTCCTCTGTTGTCTGACAATGTATGTCCTCTACTGTTCCTCTTATCTCCTGGCGGATTGCCATGGTTATCACTAAAGAAGCTGTTGCCTGGTGACAGCAAAATTCAAAACACATTATTGTTACAAAAGATCTATCAATACTAGAAAACCTGGATAAATTTGTCAAAGACGGTTATTTAACTATTACTGTATAACGTTGGTTATAAATCAAAGATCGTCAGACAGTTTTATGTGTGCGGTTAGGAGTTGAGTTCGTTGGTAGTATAGTACACATTGCTTTCTTTTTAAGTAAATCCAATTTTCATCTCTGACTGAAGCTACTTAGGCAAACTGCATGCAGCCATTTAACTTCAATGTACTAGGTTAGATCGTCTAACAAGACGTACGTTATTTACTACAGCTGTTGGAACAATTCTGCACGTTCGAGTCACTACGCATGACATGGTCAGATGTCTTGTAGATGAAATAACTAATCCTCTTTTATTTCGGCCAAAGAATCCATACATAGATATTGAAAAATCGATAATCAAAAGAGAATTGTAATGTACTCTAAGAAAATACTGTATCTAAGATGTCGTTTCCAGCATATGACCATGGGCGGTTCAGTCCGGAAGGCGTTTCCGATTTGGTTGCATATTTCGTTTCAAAGCTTTTAAGTAGTTGTTAATGATTGAAATTTGAATGAAACATGATCCTTTGCAGAGAGGTACTACCAATATAATGGATATGATCATTGACTGTGAGCAATATCACCCCTGTTGCTTGCCAGATACGTTTCAGCCATGGTCATCGGAGCTGTAGCATAAACACCTATTTTAATTAATACCAGGAATTTATAACATTTGGTTTAACCCCTCCTCTCCTTGTTTTAAACTAGATGCACTAAAATCCGATGATTGAACCTTTTTCATGGGATAACAGCAGCAATGTTTATTTTAACTTAAATTTCAACCTTAAGACATGCAAATTATAAACAAATACAGGCTTCGCGATTGTTATTACCCCCCCTCCCCAAGGAAGGGCGAGAACCCTCATTTAAGCTATTATGCAATTATGATTTAAATTGAATCTGCAAATATAGTGAAATTGTAATACTTGTGCAACTTTATATTGAAAGAAAAGAGTAAATTTAGACTTGAATGAACATTACTGTTGACACAAGAAGACTAGAAATGTGGTGTACCATTTGACATAGTAAGAAATTGAAATGCACTTTTTCCACCTAGTTTATCCTTAAGCTTTTTATTGAGAGACATAAAGTGAAATTTGCACCTTGTAGAAAAGACCTTGTTGATCTTGTAAATTAAAAATTAATTGCATCCATTGTATAATTGGCCTTGACGTCCGATAAGAACCATCCGTCAAGACTACAGAGATTGCTTGATCTCGCGTTGTTTCGTATTTACAACAAAAAAGTAACAAGTAACGAAAAGTTCGAGGTGGCGAGAATATATGCAACTAAAAGAGTTTTGTTTATGTGGGATACTTATAACATAGGATCCTAGAGATCATAAGAAGAACTAAAGGAAACAGCAGGATTCCCGTATACCGGAGAGACAGAGCATAATGGTTCTAACTCTAAACATGTTATAGAAACTAGAACACGAGTTTTGATAAAATTCACATGCTAAACGCGACGTATAACGAAGGTAACTTAACCTTATAATCTTACAATGCGACAAGTGTTGTGATACTTGGTTAATTATGCTGATGAATGATACGTACGATATCTTGTGACATTGCCTGGTCACAATTTGTATCGTAGCGGGGTGTTGGTAACTTATGCTTCTAACCTAATAAAGAAAAATCTGTATGTATGGGTGTATGTTTGTGTATTTTCTACAATAACTCCCTCAATTCGTGGCGGGATAGTACAACATCTTGACATAGACACTTGGAGGGACTTAGAAAAATGATAAGGAAATCTTTAAGCCTGATTGCAGTTGACCTCTTAGAGTTATGACTAAATGTAGTGAAATAGAAGCCGGGGATTCTGATCTACCTTGAATCTCTTTATTGAAAGGTTATTACAAAAAAGTGAACAATACTCATACTACTTACAACATACTAACATTGACACGACGAGAAATCTGATCTAACCTGAAGCGCAGTAGCAGGCACACACAACGTTGCTCGTTAGTTCAATTACGTTATTTACAATTACATTGTGGGGCATTTTCTGTAATTATTCAGGACTAAAAAAATAAATGCAGCTCTATTTGAAGCAATGAATGAATTGTTATCTAGCATTTCTACATACAAATACTTGATAGCGGGTAAGGCACTGGAAAGATGATAGTGAAAGATCAGGTAGATATGGAACGAATTGGAAAACAAATAACCTCAGTGGAGAGATATACTGTAAAAGGGAAATGCACATTCTGTAGAAATGAAAACACATATGAAAAATTACAATATTGTCATATGACCAAACTAACTGTGATTAATTTGTTATCGAAATTGTCACTTGCTATCAAACAGGTCAAAAGTGTCATCCCTTCAACTCCCTGAAAATGTATAGCAGCAGAGCGCGGGTACATTATGTAATATACACTATACGATAGTATGCTATACTATACAGATTATTAAAAAGTAAACAAGTTTGGTACTGAAGTTTTGATCAATTCTTTAAATACTTTACTATACAATACTATATTCTACTATATACTATCCTACGCAATAGATACATATACCATATCTGCTATACGATATAAAGTAGAAATATATATATATATAAATACTTAAAGAGTATATATGCAAGAATGAGGAAAACAACCTTAAAAACCTTTCGACACTTTTCTTCTGCTGCTATCATCAAAATTCTTTTATAAAAAATTACACAAAATCCTCACCTGCTTCATCTTGTACATCGTTTCCTTTGAGTGCTCTCTCTAACTGTTGTGACCATTCATCCTCTGCAAACATAGATAGCATAAAAAAATGAGAATAACAATGCAACACTTACGTGCGACCTTGGGACTAGTTTATGGACGCAATCACAGGCCTAAAAGTGATCCCGACTGTGTCATTTCATGAGCTTGAGTTAGCACAACCTTCTGCCACTCTGTCCCTCTGCTTGTAATATATGTTCGAAAACTTTGTTTGTCTGTATCTGTCTACCTCTTTACAGCTTATAGTTCTGTTTACATAGTCTGTATTCTTGTCTAGCTTCTTTGACTATTTTCAGTTTAGTCTGTCTTTATTTCTACCCTATCCTTCACGATTCTACCACACTCTTCATTTTAGCTTCATGTATCTTTCTCCCTCTTTCCAAGTCTAATATTTCTGTTCATGTCTCAGGATTTTTGTGTTCATATCATCAAATCCTGAATATAAGCACTTGATTATAAACAGTCGTAAACAGATGCTCTAACATTTAGGAGGAGATACGGAATATCTTATACCAGGAAGGCATTTTACTTTCATGCCAGATGCCAAAAATATCTGTTCTTGTGCCACTGTTATCATCTTAACAAGGGAGGGGAGACATCTATAGGTCAGTTGGAAGCATTGTAAATAAACTTGATTGCATGTTGGAAAAATAAGACGCACACTGTGTAGTCAGAACTGTAATAAAGGTCTTCAGAACAGACTGCAGTATCATTGAACACTTTCCTGGACCCGTAGCTCTAAGTGTCAAGACAGCAAAATTGGGGCTGTATCTTAAATGACGGCAGATGTCAGTGCGACAAGTCATGCATCTCCCTTTAGTAAGTAGATACAAGGAGGTAATAGGAATCCGATATAAGTATATGTTTCACGGGGAAAAAATTAATTAAAGTAGAGCTTTTCTGGGAGAAGAAAAAACGAAAAGTCAGTTCAGAGATGTTTGTATTTGTGCCCCGTGGTAGTTTTTACCTGATCATGCATAAATTTTAGATTCTTACCAACCTACGAAATCTGACTTCTGGGTTTATAAAAGGGGGTAATTATGTTCGAAGGAGTCTTAGGATTAGCAAATAAGGGATTATTTTGAGGACGGGGTATATTCGGTGGGGCTTATTTTCCGGATTTGGCGATATATATTTCTTGCCTGCAAATGAGCTTTGGAGTTTTACGTAAAAGGGAGAAGGAGAAGAAGATAGCAATTGATAGTAATACTAAATTGGAAGTATGCCATTTTGAAGGAGTGTAGTGGGGTTGATCTGCGCCGACAAGATGATGCTTATCGGAAGAGGTGGAGAAAAAGGTATATTTGTGGAAGGTGAGGCTGTCAGACAGTCGTCTTTAGATGGTAAAAAGCTGGCGAAAATAAATTTCTACTACGACGATGATAACGATGACCATGATGATTATGAATATTTCTCTAAATAGTCTATCATCATCTTTATTTCATCCTCAAGCCAATAGCTTGACTTTTTTAAGACTATGGCTACATGTTCATTTTAAATTCATCTACCTTTATTCTTCTTTCTATATATTTACTTTCTCTACTAGATCTCTTTTTCTATCTTTCTATGCTTAAAAATTTCCATTTATTCAGACTTTTGCTATTAAAAAGATATATGCATATGGAAAGATTCGTAAAGTACGTAAAAAGTTTATGGATCAATTCATGACACTGCAAGAAAATTATATGCGTTATGTAATAGGTGCAAAATGCACACAATTCTCATATCGGAAAATATATTTTAAAATAGCATTTTCGGGATATGGAAATAGTTTAATATACTATCTACCTACGCAGATGAAAAGAAGGTTTTCAATTCATTTTCATTCCATTACAGTTTCGATGAGTTTAATAAACGTATACTAAACGTCAGTTTTATATTTGTATCTAACCCTGACGTAAAGGAAACCTTAATTAAGAAATTTCAATGATGAGTAAATGCTAAATGTAGCAAGTTATGTTACAAGTTTCTACAATAACTAATGCTAACTGTCCAATATCTCCTATAATAAAAATGACCCTCACATATACATAATTTCAAATTAAAGCAAATTTTCATATCTCATCTTTTAATGTGTCTGTCCTTTTCTCTCTCTCTCTTTCTGTACATAAAAGCATATTCAAGCAGATGTGTAACACTTTGAAAGTTATACATTATAATGATTAACACAAATAGGTGTTGAAAGGCAGTTATAGTTATATATTGAATTTAATTTTCTTGTTAATATTAATTCTTAGTTCAACACAAGGCATGATTGCCACTTCAAAGTATTAAGTTACTTTGAAAGAAGTAGAAATAAAAAGTAAGCAGAAAAATAGATGTAATTAAAGACAAAAATATTAAAGATTTCCAAGAAGATGGCGATTGACATTAGATTTAAAAGTGTCCTCACTCTGCTTTCCTCTTACTTGTGATCCTTACACTTTTAAATCTTATGTCAATCGCCATCTTCTTGGAAATATTTAGCGGGTTTTTTGTCTTTAATTACATCTATTTTTCAGCTTGCTTTTTCTTTCTACCTTTTTCAAAGTAACTCAATACCTTGAAGTGGCAACTCTGCCTTGAGTGAAGGATTGAAAAAA
>JAAAKL020012021.1:0-13299 GCA_010016065.2 Carybdea cf. marsupialis auct. non (Linnaeus, 1758)
TTCGCGACGGTGCCTTCCAGCCATGGCGTACCATATTTATACTCATATAGTAATGTCGTACGCTATGCTTCTGGCCCATCACTGTGTCCTTAAGCAGATTAAAAGTTGGGCCTTTTTATCAAAATGCGAGAATTTGAAAGTATTGCCTTCGAAGAGATACTAAAGAAGAAGAAGAAAATTTCTGCCACCATTGGGTTTTTAAACCAGACATCGTAAACCTAATTGGTAGACAGCCCTGGAAAATAACAGCATAGACTGCATTTACCGACGTAAGTTAGCAACTTTATTATGATAGTATCATATACTTTATTGACGAGTGAAAGCTAAGTACTTACGATAGCAAACACACACGCCTATAACCTTTATGCTGGTATCAATATGGATGCTTACAGATACCATGTGCATGTGCTGCCCTATGCTACCTATGCGCAGTTACGTGCATGCACACGATCGTTCATAGTATAAAACCCGCTTGCCCTACTTACATAAAGAAAAGGTACTGTGCTGTAATGATAGGGGACTTCACAAACAGCGACATTCACAATCGATGTGGGAGGGACCAGTGTTGACATTTCTGCGTCGGTTATTCCCAGAAATCTACCCTAGTGTTGAGGCAGCCCAAATTTACTTGTCAGCTCCTCACTATACTATTTTGTTCTCTCACTTGACTCGTTCTTAGGTTAAATCTACGCTTTTTACGACTGATGCAGATAATGAAGGCCAGTTTCCCTCGACTCAGAGCTTTTGGTTTAGCTGTTATTTCCCTGCATTTACTGCCTATGCAAGTTTGTATTGTTCTGACTAGTCAGTAGTTAGTTTTGAAGTAACTGCAATCGCTTCTAATAATTCTTCATCAGTGGCTGAGTCGAAGACAACATCCATACTAAATAGTTGGACTGCTAAAATAAGTAAGACAAGTAAGAAAGAGAAGCAGGACATGTTTGTTTGCACAATCCATCCGCTGGGCCAGCTCTGAATTTGAACACATGCGACTTGAACCTTAAACGGAAATCGAGTCGAACGATCTGGTGCTGCCTATTGTGACGAAGCGCTCAAAGCAGATAGCAAAAAATTTGCTTCTTTCATCCATGTATTCCTATAATATCATTTACAACTACACATACACTTCAGTATTTTTTAACCTTTAATCATACTCAGTAACATATTCTAAAACCAACTACAAACTTCTCGATATCTTCAACTCCAGCCCAATTCGTAATCAACTCCTTACCACTTCTCATCAACTTCTCATCATCACAAGCAAGCATGGGGGACATGTGTAGCACAGAACCATGTGGCTGGCAACAACCAATGAATGATAACATACACACAAAGATGCATGACAACCAAAGAACGAAGCCTCTTCACACCATTTATGAGATTTATGATCTTTGACCCCACGCAATTACGTTGTGTGCTTTACCAAACGAGCTTGGTGAACTCCGTTAACTAAGTACTCATCCGTAGACTATTTCCTTAAATGGTATGAACAACCACTCCTGGAAACGCTGGTGGTGATGACATCATAATGATAATGGGTCCTTTACAAGAGAATGTAGAGTCTACGAGTGCGCCCCCCAAAATGCTAAGTGATACCCTGTCGCCATTTACACCTACTAAATTCCGAAAAGTAAATTATTTTTACAAATAATTTCTTGATAGCATGCATCATTCTAAAAGCAGTATGTCCTTCTCTGTGACGGAATCATTACGAATGATCCGTCCAGAGTTCCAGAGTCCATTAGCCTGAAGATGGGAGAAGTATCTGTCAAAACGTAGCTCAGAAAAAGACTACGATTCAAGACATGATAAGCATCTACCATCACTGGCATCAACTGAGTCGATAAGTGTCAGTATATTAAAAACTATTAGACTTTTTCTTGAGGAAAGGTCAGCAAGTTTCAAAGAGATTCGTTCAAGGGAGAATATAGAGCCGCGGGCCTACTTAGAATTCCCTAACACTTAACAAGAACCTGGGGGTGATTTGTATTTTTTGAACTCAGGGGGCGTCTATCAATGATAGACTATCATCGACTGGTATCTAAAAAAGACTGTATCGAGCAATCCCATTGTTTCCAGCGGCAAGAAATTGTGGTCACGAAAAACAGTCCCCAGGACGACTGACCTCACTTTGAGGCGGAAGATCCTCGACTCAGCGATTTTTAGAGATAAGTTCTTTAGACACAGTAGTGGCATAGTGGTAGAGTGTCAGACTCACACTCCGAGGGTCGTAAGTTGGAAACGACCCTGAACTTGACTGCCACGATCCTGGAGGTACTGTGCTCTGTTGTCTGCTCTCGTGTAGTGGGAAACTATGTTTCGAGAGATAGGACAAAGGAGGGACTACATGCTTAAATAGCAAGCATAAATAGCATGAAAAGTATGAACAGTAAGCATGAATAGATAGTTATCGGAAAAGGGAAAAAAACCGTTCCTAGTAGTGGCTTCTGCCTTGATCAGGGTAAAAAGAATAACAGAACAAATCTCCAGGTCTAAATTTTTATAGCAAAGGGAAGCATTGTCTCTTGTCGTTCTGATTTTTAAGGTTACATGAAGAACAAATATTGTTCTCAAATGCTTCTAAGTAGCGTAAAGTCTCTTACTCTCCAAGACACTCTTAGGAACCTCTTGTCTCGTCATATCGTTGTTCTCACTGTCAAATTTGTTCAAGTAATAGCTTGGCAATCTTTGCAAGTATGGTCACCAGATTTATAGGAACAGAGAACAGTAAAGAGGAAATAAGGCTCTTGCGAGGATCGCCGAGAGTATAGATATATCAGAAATTGCATACGAAGTGTAAGAAAATCGATTTCTATTCTATCTGGTTTGGATCATGACAAGAAAATATAAGTTAGGACAGAATAGGGATATATTTTCGATATACTCAAGGAATTACAATGAATTTAATAGGGCCATTTCCGTTGAATCGTGTTAAATAAGGTGGATAACCATAGGGAAATCGTATTTCTTCATGAGTTTCATAATTTATGATTTCTTTAAATTACTATCTGCGCCTACATTTATTAGTAGATATGGGGTCGCGAAGAGCCATTAATAAATGTAATTGCTGAATTTGTAACGTGATGAAGCGAGCGAAGTTCACAAGAGGTGCTTATCACATGTAATATTCAGGCGTACTTGCAGGGGCGAGGGAGGTTATAAATGTAGAACACACAATCATATGAAAAATTCAATTGCTTTTGAAACAGTGCCACCATAATGACATAATGAGATGAGATCTTACTCGATGAGAAAAAAACTGATAAAGAAATTCCTTAATCTGCTCCTGGTGGCGATATTAGGGTATGACAGACAGGCCTTAAGAAGGGCCCCGCGCTTTTATCTCAGAAATTTTTCACGTCGGCCTTTCTTTTTTGAAGAAGCTTTTTTCGGCAATTCGGAAAAGGATGAGGAATCACAACGATCCACACAAATAAAACCAGATTTTTATAAATATATTTTTTATGGCATACTCGACTTCGAGCCTAGCCTATTGCACAGCCAGAGTGAGCAATGTCCTGAGGAGACAGCACATTTACAGGGGTGGTCTCCTGTTGCCTTCCCCAACCGATAGTCTTTATTTCGGGCTAGGCGGGATTCGAACCCACAACCTCTGGCATGTGAATCCGATTCCTTAACCACTAGACCACGGCGGCTCATTAGCAGGTATTGTATCCAACTATACGCTTACTGGAATCTAATACGCTCACAGTTCTTATCCGTATGAAGGAGAGCTTCTCTTATATTTCAAAAAAAGTTGGAGGGGAGGGGGGCACAGAGTTCCAAATAATTCCCTTTACCTCCCTCGAAATCACTTTAATATTGGTCACATTACCTTTACACTTCTAGTTACGGTTGCACTTACAGTTCTTACTTAATAGCAAAAGTATGACGTCATCACTTAAAATCATTACGTCAGGATAGGAATTTTTCTAAAAGACTTCAGAAAAAATTTCGTCATTCTATTTGCTTACTCTCCATCACTTCACGAAGTTGTTGATTTATATTTTTTATATCCGATAGGATTTTTCGAATTGTTTATGTGGATACGTTTAGTGTATATTCTGGCTCCCGTGTTTTGCATTTTGGGGATGTTTTAACTCTTCCTTTACTCAACATCAAAAATCTGAATCTTTTCGCTAAAGAGTTCAAATACTCCAAAATCTATCCACCCAGGTTTTACTGGGTCATACTACTCCCTTTCCTTTTCAAAAAAAAGATAAATGTCGTTAAATTACTCCAACCGAACGTCACTACTTAAAAATTCTTTGATATAACGGGATATCGCGCGCTAACCATTTCGACCGCCAATATATTACTGAATACAATGTCTGCCAACTTATATTTAATTCCCACCATCCCAGTTGATCAATTCCTGTACTTTTCGGAACCCCCTTTTTACTATAGACCCCATTATAAGTATTCTTGAAGGAAGAATCCTGTAAGCATAGCGCTGTGAATTTAGTCTTTTGTTCTTTTGAGTTTGGTCCATCGGATTATTGTGTCCCTATGTACACCACGTGCCCAGACCATTTGGACGAAAGCGCGCCAGTCCCCGTGCTCAATCTCTCTGCCTTTGGATTGTGTTGGTATTCAGGGAATCGAACACCAAGAGTGAACACTTTGAAGTTGATAAGAAAACAGAAGAGAGATGGCCTCTGTGGTACCTAATAAAGTTGCCCGTACGGAAAACGACAGAGTGGTAGAGATCGGTAGTGATAATATGCAAGAGCAGCACCAGGATGTAATCGAAGAAATCGATAGAGTACAAAGCCAAATAGATCAACTGAACGAACAAGCTTCAGAGGAAATCTTACAGGTAGAGCAAAAGTACAACAATCTTCGAAAGCCGCACTTCAACAACAGAGCAGACTTGATAAAGAGGATTCCGAATTTCTGGGTTACAGTTGTATCCTTTGTTTACCATGGCTCTTATTACTTATTAGTATGTGTGTTGTGTACAGCTATTGTTAGGGTTTCGACATGAGCTACCATCTTGGTTGGTTCATGAAGTTTTCGAAAGACGTCTTTAAATATGGCGCACAACTTTAAAAGCAGCCAATCAGATTCGTCCCTGATGCTACTTTCGACAAGTCATGCGCTCTACTTGGTTGTTTTCACATCCACTTCTTCACAATTTTTGTGACCATGTATGCATTGGATGCGGTAAATTGGACCGGTGAAGTCGATAACCTATGACAACATATTAAGCATTACTACTATTAGTTGTTGCAGATCGTATAGCAATGGGATTAAAACTTTTTATTTATCGGTCGAAGTTAGGAAGGGGAAATAAGACAACAAAACGAGTGGGTCAGCTACAACATTTCCAACTTGACTGTGTCTGATATGTAAACAGTAGGTTTGACCGAGAAATAGATTGAGTTACATCGCTATAGCCCGCACCTCGTATAACCCGACACAGATACCCCTGGTAGATATTGACATCAGACTAATATGATGAACGTCGGATCTTCAGCGAACTTTTGATGTTTTGGTTTGGCATACTTAAGCCCCATAGTTTTGCAAAAATGTTGGAGTGCAGTTAAGTTAGCACTTAAAAGTTTCGCAATTTATTGATTGTTTGCATTGTATTCAGGATAAGTTCGAAAGGAGATCGAGTTACGGGCCGCAGAAAGCGGTGTAAAAAGTTGGATGTATCAAATATAACGAATGAACAGTGATGACCATAACACATAGAACCATTATTTCGTTAGTATTCAATTTCGATCATTGCTATCATTCACGTCGTACGAGAAGTAGCTTCAAAATCATTCACTGAAAGTGACTAGGGTCAACTTGTAGACAAGTGGGTGTCACCAACAAGTTCACTTAGGGTTAGGGATACAGGTTAGGCTTATTTCTAGGGTTAGTTGTAGTGACACGACACCCACGCAACTGCAGGTTCGCCAGAGTTGGAAGCAAGGAGTTTGCAGAGCCAGCTTTTATTATTGATAAAACCAGATCTGCAAGCTCCATAGTTACAAAGTCACATGTAATAGCCATTGCCAGGACTATTCATGGCTTTGCACCATGTCTTTATAAAATCAATCAAAACGACTCCAAAGAATTGGTTACAGTTTGCTAGTTCAGTAAATTGTATTGAAACAATTCAAGGTTCTCAATTTGCAGTTGAAATTACTTAATCACAAACAATTCATTTATATGTAAGCCACTGGCCATGGAATAAAGATCTGCCTTGAGTCGCCCCAATCATTTTATCATTCACAGTTTCAAGACCTCTAGAAAACTGGAAAGGACTCCTTTAATTGAAATAGTACAAAAAACCTGGAAAGTCACCTTTTAATATATATCAATGTAAAATTGTATTGGAATTTATGATTAGTGCAGACTTTTACTGAAGTAAGTATTATTTGTGCATCAATTTACATTGCTCTGTTCTGGTGTCAAAGCTGATTTTTATACCAACTTTTCCAGTGTTACATGCTAAGGGCATTTCTAAAGTAGCAAGCCTTTGTACTCCTACAGATGTGGTTAAAGACTGTGCACCCTTTAGCAATGGCTTGTCTCAGTTCTGCTAGAAAATACTTTTGTAGAGTATGCTGTGAGGTGAAATGAAAGGTTTAAGTCTGATTAAGATCTGGAAATGAATCAGCTGATTGTTCCAGACAGTGGATGAATTTCCATAATCTTATTTTACTGGATTTATGAATAGGGGAATAGTTACTATATTGCTGCCAGCTGAGGTTCTCTCACTCAGAGGTAAATTTATTCATCTTAAAGGTCCAGCAAGTGAGGCTTTAGACTAAAGAGGGGTGAAATCTGTTGAAATCCAATATACTGCATTATTTAAATAGTTGACCCTTAACCCACCCCCATAATCTGGAAGTACAGATAATTTCCATCACTGCATCACAGACAGTATAGGAAACCAAATGAAGCAAAGATTTGATATAGGTACTAAACCTGATAATGCTTTCTTTTTTCTATTTAGTTCCATGTGTTCGTATGTAGACACTTTAATTTATTTCCAATTTTTCACTCTAAAAGTAAAGTAAATATGATATGCCTTTAGTTGAAATTTTGTTTTTTATGAGCTGCTCTGCATTTAGAATTTCTGTTTATGTCTCCCATGGTGCTATTTTTGTCTAACTTTTAGCTTTCGGTGCTTAAATGAGCTTTTCCAAGTACATTTGTAGTAAAGAGAACATATTTTTGCTCCTAAAAGATCCTTATGTTATACCCTTTGTATAGTTAATTTGCAGCTACAAGCCTAGAACCACTTTACTTGCTGTAGAAATATGAGGCCTTGGTTGCCAATTGAAATTAGTAGTTTTGAGTAACCGAGAAGTGTTATCTTCACTGGAATTCTAAGTATGCAGTGTATTGATACTGTCTGGCATTAATTTTTGGAAGATCTGAAGTATACCCAGAGGTTATATATTTTGATTTTTGGTTATTGTTAGGGGTTCCAACAGGATGTAACATTTAATTATTATTTTTTTTGGTGCGTTTTGAACGTAAGCACTCTTTGTACTTTTACAGTATCAATAGGTTTGTGTCGTTTTCTTTGAGTTATAAGCAACTATTTGCAGTTCAAAAATAAAGAGTATGCAAATATATATATTTCTTACTTTTATCCATGCATGAAAATATATTATTTAGCAGTTAATTTGAAATGTCATATATTTGTACATATTGTTGTGTAGCTCAGTCATGTTAGGACTTTGCTGTTTACTGGTACTGGTATTTTTAAAGCAAGAAGAAAAACAATATACACTATAAAGCTTTAGATATGTAACAATGAATTTTTTAGTAATTTTGGATAAGTTAACACTGACTCTTTTCAATCAAGCAAGGACAATGTAGAACACATTAAGTTTATTGAGACACTAGGTGTATTTAGTCTGTATTTAAATACACTACAACAGTACATGAAGTTAAAAGATTGTCAAAGGGCAAATATAAATGTAGTTATGCTTGTAGCCTTTTAAGACTTTTCCTTATATATTATATTTTGTTTATGGCTTTTTATCTCATATTTAATATATTTCGTAAGGTTTTTCGTATTTCTTTACTACCTTCGGTTAAATGTCCATACTTGAATGTGATACTGTACCCTATAAGTGTATTTTCTAATGGCTGTATCCATTCCTGTTGGGGGAAAACCTTGCGACAGGCATACAAATTTGTGTATATCCATCTGTAATAAAATATAAAAGAGGTGATGCTGTGCCTCACAAGACCATTTATTTCACATTATCCACTTTTATAAGCCCAAAGCATATCTTTGATTACTTGTAGAGCTTGTACGACTAAGTTAACAAGCCATAGTTTATTGGGTAGGTGATGGTGGATCAAATTCATGAAGGATAAGTTACTAAATTTGTCATGTATAGTTCCCTATTCTTTTCTTTGATTTTAGGACATTTAGAACAATTTTAATGTTGCAAATGTGACAAATATATTACATCAGAATAAGAAGTGTAATGCTACAATAAAAGATAGTAGTAGCGAAAGGAGTTGGGTATGTAGGTAAAGAAGAATGGAATATGAAGAGCAAAGTAAACCAGGTAAAATATTAAGTAAGTCCAAGAAAGACACAGATAAAATATAAATGTGCAATGGAAAGAACTTGTTGATAAACATAATGAAAAGAATAGGCAGACACCAATTATGTGGTATAAACATGTCCATGTATTTGCAGTGATAAGAACAGAGCATTTTTAACCTGGCACAAGTGAAAGAGATATATTGGTCAACAAGTAGGGATAACTGTCTAGGTTATGAAAAAGAGCTCAGTGTGCTTGTCTATGTTATGCTAACCATGGGTCAGTTTTGTGGTGAAGAGCAGGTTACTTATAATCAAAAAAGTAATAGTGGAAATTTGATGATAAGAACTATTCAGAAGTTTCAGTTTCTTTCAGCTATGCCTGTGAAAGAGATTTTGTATATGAACAATAGCCAGAAACAAAGATGTATCATGTTGCATAATTAAAGCGTAGATTTAAATTGATGAATTATGAAAACCTTATGTGACAAGTTTATGTACTGTCAATACTGGTCAGCATCCTCAGAGACATTTGCCTGCCTCTTACAGTATATGCCCTGTACCTTATAGATACTTCACTCACTTAGGGGAATCTTAGATATTAAATGGGACTGCACACAAAATCCAGATTTCTTTGCCCATATATATGTAATGTAAGGGAGGATATTTCATCATGCTCATGCTACCAAATGTTTAGGTTTTAGTTTAAATTGACTACTAAGCATATTATATACCTAGCCATAGATCTACACCTGAGACAAATCAGGAGACCTGATAAGGATAAGGGTGGCAAATAATATTTAAGAATTTTGTGTAGGGCAAAACTCTATTTCATCAGTCCTGATTAATCCAAAGGCTATAAATTGCCAGGAACTCTAGAAGATAGTAGTAGCACTTCTGTAGAAAACAAAGTAACTGCTGTGCACCAACTAGAAAGTTTCAGAAAGCAACATCTGCAAGAGTAGTCTCTAAATAATAAATGGCATTGACACTGGAAATGAAAGGAAACAGTCCAGTCCTTGTTAAAACTTTTTTTGTGTCAAAATCTACTTGGAATATCTTCCTAACAATTGACATTGTATATCCCAAACAAATTCTTTCAGATTAATACCCCAAACTTTTTTGCAAAAATGGTTTACTTCCATACATGTTATTTCTGAAAAATGCGGTTTAATAAGGGGGAGAGACACTAATGTGTGTGTTCCTATAGGATGATGTTAAACAGATAAGTACTAGTTCTCCATTTGTAAACACCGGTAAGTTGGTGACATTCTCCCAATAATAACTATGATCAGAGCACAAGAAGAGTACCTATGAAGACCATGTAATAGGGAAGGATTGCAATTTGTACTTTACCTAAAAGTAAACTCTCTTTGGGTTGAGAGGAGAGGTTTACCTTCCTGACAAAGGAGTGAAGGATAATCCTATGATATACCTTTGCTTGAAGGGCAGCTAGAAGGGCTTTGTGAGGCTGGGTTTTTTCTGTAACTTAAAGGTATCAATTACTGAGACCAAAACTGACTCCAAATATGTTACATCAATCTGTAGTCCCATACACATGTTTTATATGGATAGGGGAAACGTATCTTCTCACCTATCCCTGATACAATTTGGAACTTTCATAATTCTATACCACTTACAGTAGCATAAGGTAAGGCTGAGAATACATCAGGCTTCAAGAGGATTGATCTTCTGTGCATGTATTAAGTAAAATGTTAACATAAATAAAATGGCAAATTATTACCTTTTCATCATGTAGTATCAAAGTCTTAGAAAGTATGCAACATTTTGTTTCATAAAAGCATGGGTTTTTTTGCTTTGGATCATATTTTGTCAAGAATTCACTTGCTTTAGTTATATAGGGCCATTTAACAAAAGAAGACTAAACTTTGGTCTCTTTGAAGCCCAAGTCCTCTTTGCTGATAAACAACTTTTCTCATCATTAGAATTTTTACAGAGGGAGCATGAACATTTTGTTGGGAAATTGTTTTTCATATCTTGTGGTTCCAAACCCTTTTTCATGTTTTGAAATGCTATGTATCATATGGCTAACATTAATTTTATGGATGTGAAACATGAACATTGGTACCTGAAATCAAATGCCAAAGTTCTTCAACAATGATTATTCTGCAACACTGTCAAGATTTGGCTATTGAAATTGTGGATTGGGGCTTGTCATAAGAAAGAAGGCTCTGCTGTAAAAGATTTATTATACCTCTATACTTCTATCATTCTTTTGTATTTTTTAACCAGAGTTGTTTTATATGTACATCTTGTTTAGTATTCTAAAGTAAAATTTTTACAGTAATATGTACTTAAACACTTGACATTTTTGAATTTTTGTGACCTTGAAGCCGAACTTGAAAAAATTCCCTGCAGCTTGGGGTACAAATTTAGCTTAGCCTAGCTGCAGAGAAATAAATTTGCTAGAGCTAGAAGCAACAGTACTTTTCTTGCCCTTTTATTATCACCATCTCTATGAATATTGAAGTAATTTGATGTGGGAGGAAGTTATACAGAATCTGTACAACCTACTAGATGAATTGATCGATGTTGAAAGGTTTATTTCACTATGTTGGGATATATACTTCGTTGATTTGCTTCATACTTTGTTGGAAGGAGCTGCTAAGGGATGTGAAACAAGTGTTGAGATGGTGAGATTGATGGTAGGCATAAGAACCTTTAATATAATTACCAAACAGAAATCGCCAACAAGCCGTATCTCTCATATCCAACTGCATTATTTCTAGTTGATGGCTTTATCGCAGCAATGTCTTATAGGTTTACACTAGTTGGGGAAAGATGAGATGAAGTGTGGCTTCTTAAATTTTAGTTAAGTTTATAGCATTCCCTTTTAAGTTTGCTTTTGTCAGAAAACTGAATGTAAATAAAGAATGTTGTATTAAGTAAACGGAAAATCAACTAACGGAAAGTGACTCCACTCAAACACAAGCCTTGTTTATCCCGAATAGAATTCATGTCGATTCTTATGCCACAAGAGTGGATAAATTTGTGTAAGCAAAGGTAAACTTGTAAAAGCTGTAATTGGTACATACAGAGCTGGAGCTTTTTAGATGTACTCTGGATAATTTGCAAAAGCAGCCGCTTATATTTGAGATATAATTATGATATAATTTCTTTTTATCTCTATTTTTCGCGCCTTTCAATACTATGCACGGCCAAAATTCATTTATTTGAAGTCATCTATTTTCTGTGAACTTTAAAATAGAAGTGCCCCGATGACAAAGACAATCAAAATGATGACGTCAGCATCAGTTGTCTTGATGTCCACATGTTCCGTCATAAGAGGCCGACAGAAGACATGTACAAAAGCAATACGTTGTGTAGATGAGGAAGACATAGCCCTTGTTGACTGATTTATAAAAAAATGAGACTTCAAATGGTACACTTTATTTTTCTTAACTTTTCTTTCATTTTTGAAATTACAGACTATTTAAAATTTCGGCGCTCGTTTCATAAAAAAGTAAGAAGAAGCTAGAGGTGCAAATATCAAAAATTTCAAAAAAACGTTGGCGCGTGACAACAGAGTTAATCTGTTATGAAACATTATAAAATTCTTGCCAATCCTACGTTAGCTACGTTTTGTTCCTTTTTAGACTAAGTTACGGGCAAAAGTTTTTGACTTTAGTTGTAAATTTGCATTTCTGTACGTTATAAATCTTAAGAAAATAGTAAACTTGTCTTAAAACCTATTATAGACACTCTGTTTCAGCTACGTCCATCATAAAAAAGACCAAACAGGTTCACTCTATTTATAACTCACCAAAACGAAAAGCTGGCACTCCCACTTTGCGCAGCCCGCAAATGCGAAATTCGTTGCCTTGATTTTCACATAGTTGATCCTCGTGAAAATATAAACGGCGAGAAAACTTACGTGAAGCAATTTCTTCGATACATTTAAGCAGAATTTATTTCACTGAGATTTAACTTTCGCACTCTTAAAGAGGGTTTTCATCGCCCTCTCGTCCTCCCTCTCCTACACATACTTCTTGCCATTCGAAAAGTAAACAGCTTCAAATGTAATAACTGTGCAATTAAACAACAATTTACTATATTTAGCTGAACTAATCTACAACGTCTGCTAATGTTGTTTTGATTTATAGAGGATAGCCTTGGGTTTAGATATTATCCACAAGTGCTCAACCGTTGACGTTACAACACCATTCCAATGATCCAAACCACGGTTATTTAGATTGCAAACGACACTTTGATCTTTAAAAGGGTACTTGCTTAATGTAATATTGATCACTAGCTGCATTTTATTATTCCTAACTTGTCTTGAAGATCAAATTTTTAATTCGCCCAAATCCGATGTGAAACTTTGGGTGTTGACTTGTAGGAAGTAGCTGGTTAGTTCTTCCATGTGATTACGTACTCTCTTCTTTAACTCAATCTTTCATTATATTCGGTGACCACGACCACTCCGTATTGTACGCATATAAATGGGAAATCCTGACCACTTCCTTGGAGGCTGGGGCTGCCATTGGTAATAGTAGTACATTAAAAATGCAGACATGATTTCGAGCAAGATATTAGCAAGAACTCTACATTTAAGACTCAATAATTACATAATTATTATGATGTAAACGGAATTATTGACGGGGTTTCCCATTATAGACAGAATGGAGGTCTTTTATTTGCCCTAAGGCTGATTTAAAGTGTACTCAATTGTTTACCGTTTGTCACTTTCTGCTCTGCATCTAGACATATTGTCACCTTTCCCTTGCTAATTGTATCTCCCTTGTCTCTAATTGCCATTTACTATT
>JAAAKL020012022.1:0-13299 GCA_010016065.2 Carybdea cf. marsupialis auct. non (Linnaeus, 1758)
AAGATATCCAACTAAACAACAATACCCGCAATTACCTTTAAGAAACTCCACAGTGATTTTTCAACAGGGTCCACTATAGTGTTTACTTTTTGCTCGCAGAATTCCACAAGCTGTCCTGTCAACAGGGCGTTTTCAAGTGCGCATGATCTCTTTAGGAATTCTTCCTCCGTTATAACTTGGCTTAGATACACCTGTGAAAGAAAGAATATCTCTTACGAACGGGGCTTTTCAACAACTGTTCGTGGATATCATTTTAAGGGTCCATCCAAAATAAGTTTCGATAACAATATTTCTTCAATTTATAAACAAAAAGATGCCCGATTTTGTTAATGAATGACCGGTCAACGATCCTCTGGTGTACGTAAAACAACAAACAAACCCAAAGGAAAAATTCAGCACAATATCATTTTTGTTCCGCTAAAATTTGCATGAAGTAACAAATTTCTTAGAGTTGCGATTTCGTGTCTGAGGATGAAGATGACACATTTTGTTTCTTAACATTGGTTCATATTTCCTCCTTTGAATCACCAAATAATTGTTCATATATTCAACAGCTCATATATATAAAAACGCCAATGACGTGTTTCCTTGTACTCTCATCAGTTCGGTTCCCGCAAAGAACGATTGTGAGCCATAGAAATTTGGCAGATTCTTCCCTGTCCAATCAGATATCGTGCAGTTTTCAATTCTGCGCGGGCGTTGAATGAGTAGGGGAAAATTTACACGTGCAAGTCGATACAGTTCTTTTCAATGGTACAAGCGTGAGTGCCGCGAAACACGAGGAAGATGTGGACGGAAAAATGCTGCGGCAGGAAGCGCCTCCATGTCTAAGCTGGTTTTCGGTGCCCAAATTGTCTTAAGAGAAGAACGCATCAAGAAAGAGTTTCGAGTCCCATTCACTCCAACCAGTAAAACATATCTTAGTTATGGAATTACGATGGAATTACTTTCGTCGTCATTACGGAACCATTACCCAAGAAATACCTTGACAGAAAGCGTAAAAGTAAAAGCCACGACTATTGTCACTGACATAGACATTTAAGCACGTCGCTTTTCTGTTTAATATAGTTAACTGATGCATTAAACACCGAGTCAATATTCTCCATCTCGCAAACACGACAACCCTTACGAATTTAAGTGTTCAAAAACCAACCGTGAGTAAAAGATACGTGAAACAAACCATCAAATAGGAACTTGCAAAAACTGCTGCCCTTAAGGTATATGACGTATGCCAATCACTACCTTAACAATAGAAAATGGGTCAACGGAATTTATTTATTTATAAAATATTGTGGTATTGGGTCATAGACAAGAATAACCAGAGTGCGGAAACAGATATAAAATTTTACCTACCTGTTTGCTAGGTGCATCCTTGAAATTGCCGAAAGAGATAAGTTTGCCACCAAACTATGGTAATAAGATAAAACGAAAAGCACTCAACCTCAAATCCATTTCATATCGGTGTAGCAGTCTAGATGACCCCCTTCCAGAGTGTACCCGGGTAAACTTAAGACTAGTGTCGGATTAATCCCTGGGGTGTACTTGGAACTAATCTACTTTATAAGTCCAGGTATACGTCCAGCCTAGTCTATAACAGCCCCGGGTATATCCTGACCTGAGGCTACAACTGGGTTTTTTCGCATCGGCATTTGACTTTGAAGTAAACTCCCTAGAACCTGGGTTTCAGTAAAATCTTCTTCTGTTCTTGTAGAGATTATGAAACTCACAATTTCATAATCTCTGGTTCTTGGCAAGAATCAAGTAAGCGATCAAGGCTACCATCATTGGGCTACATGTTTGCAAAGAACGCTACAGCAGTTTTTCATGTCTCTTTGAAGGCAAACTATGAAAATTTCCTGTTAATAATACAGCTAATGTTTAAATTCCTATACGACATGAAAATGCGCACTCACGGCCTTGAAAGCTTCCTTGCGTTCTCTGGTGGATTACCTCTCATGACGTACGTTTCTGTGAACGATTCGCATGCCTAGTCTCGTACGTTTGCTTTAAACGTGACATTTAACAGGTAGATGGTTTCTCACAACAAATTGAGTTTATTACCAACAAAAAATTTCGACCAAACAAGATTCGGTTTTGGTCACGTATTTAAAAGAAAAAAGTTGCTTACGCCAAATCGAGCAGCACATGGTTTCTTCATCCACCTGGGTGTCTTTTTAAGGGGTTCACCTCTTTGTTGTTGTTGTTGCTGTTGTTGCAATAGCTGCTGTTGTTGTAAGTGGGGAGGCAGAGCCGAGACGTCTGAGCCACCAAATGCATCCATGACCTACCGTGACAAATAATGAATCATAAACAGACCTAGATCAATTACAATAGTGAATTAAATTCAAGTGCCAAAAGAAGGCGACAGGGGTGAGGTAAAAGAGAGCGAACTTAGAAAATGATGGAGGGAGTAACTGGAAGAACAAGAAAGGGTATCAGGCATAACAAGGGAAAAGACAAAAAGAACAAGGTTAACGAGAAAACAAGAAGAGTCCAGGATGACGTTGAGAATAAGAAGCGGGCTGCCAGGAACGACAGAAAAAGAGGAAACGAGCAACATGAAGAAGAAAATGCAAAAGACCAATAGAACATGGTAGAAAAAAAAGAACAAAATGAACTATAGGAGCAATGGGTACATTTTAGAAAGAAAGCCCCCAGCTGAGAATCAAATGATCATGTTACGGCTGATCTCCATTAGGCAATTTGATGAGTACTCGCCCTCAACGACGACACCTTTTGCTATTGCCTACTTTGCAAAAAATTGTATATTAACTCCTTGTCAGAACATCCAAAGAACTTTATCTATTCGACTGTAGCCTGTATTTTCCACTATGAAAATATCTGCATTACCTTTAAGAGACGTATGGTGCGGAACAAAAGAAATACCGTTTTGCTAATAATACTTCGACGCTTCTGGCACCCGAATGGTTAAACAACTAAAATGACGTCAGTATTCACTGGCGAGAGACCTCAAAGATCAAAGATGTTGAAATCACTGATGAGCGCTGGTGCTCCACACTTAACACATCCAATAACATAATAAACTGTCAAGAGAAACATGTGCACATGGTCAGAAGTGATCACTGGCGCCCGCGTGAGAAAAGAAACACCTGATGGAGATTAGCTTTCAGTTAAAACACGCACGCGCATCCAGTTGAGCACAAGAGATAAATACTGCAAAGAATCCTAGCGGACAAAACGAGTACGCCTACTAAAATAAATGACTATCCAATCCAACCATTATATCTATACAGTTAAAACATATTAATGCGTTTCTAGCCTTGATGACAGTACTTATAAAGAACTCATTTCAAAAAAAAATAATGAAACCCCTTACTTGATCTTGTTGTGTGTGGGGTGCTGTGCCTCCTCCTAGGAGTGAATTAACCGTCACGTGACCATCAAAGGATGTTGTAGAGATGAGGCCTGGGTTGCGTGGGCACCACATCACATCAAATGTCCATTGTGAAGATGTTGGAAGTTCGTAAAGGATCTAAAGAGAGCAACATGAACGAAGCAAGAGTGGGATGCATAAAACACCATAAGTCATCAATGAACATCTCTCTATGGGCGTTTTATATACATCAGACCATCTGCCGTTGGAGATGAGAACTTTAGTCTCTAGTAAAAAGCACGGCCCATACTTCCCCAATGCACCGGCCGCCACTCTGTGGACTGTGTTTTGCCATGTGGTCAAATGTGAAACAAAACGGGGCCCACTGCTTCTGTTTTACAAACAGTCAGCACCTCTGACAACCAAGATCTATGATTACAACAAATTTGGATCCTGCTCTGTTCGTGTTATATTGTTGAGCAGAGTTATTTCTATGGAGTTAGTTCTATGATTGCAGACAAAACATTACTATCACCACCATCATTACCACCATCATCATCATCATCATCATCATAGTGCATCATCACATTATCATCACCGTCATTTCCATCATCATCATCAGCAGCAGCAGCAGGAGGGGGAGCATCACCATCAACATCATCATCACATCATCATCACCATCATAATCACCCACACCATCATCATCACATCACCATCAACAGATAGAACCCACATGACTTCTACTGTCCATGTTCATCTTCCATGAGTGTGGGAGGAAGCTGCTGTAATACTGCATGTAATTATTAGGAAGTTAGTATATAAAAGTTTCCAAGAGGTTATTTGGACCAAAGATATCAAAGCATAGAAAACATGAAATGCATCTTTAACGTATTGCTCACTGATGTATTTAATAGATAATATTACCTCTCCGCCTGGATTATTTGAATTGGGGTTCCAGCATAATATTCTGTTATCCTTTTTAATGAAAAAAAAAGAGTCATAATTAGTCACGGGGAAAATGAGGATTCGCTGAGAAGCTTCAATATTAACAGTACAAACAGTATAACAATTCTGAAATTGGGACAGGAAACAGGAATTGAATATCATTTAGTAAGGCAAATTAAAGTATTGCAGAAAAACCAGTTTTCATAAAGAATATCAATGTGGTGGGAGAGTGTGACATCTCATTTTTAAACATTTTTGAAGTAAGGGGAAAAAACTCGATTTTCATGTTACCCTATCAGTGAGAATGTCAATGGCCAAAATGGCCCTTTCCAAACACAGAGATATCAGGTTTCAAAGTTTTGAATCTCTCTAACAAAACCCTATTGTTTAATGCGCGTTCCTAACTTAAGGAACCAAGGAGTCTTAACAGAGTTTTGACCAAAGAGTTTTGAAATTCAAACGTCTCTAGTTTAAACACTATATACACTACAGGTCTGCTACTTTGGGAAACAGCCTATTCCAAGCTTGCCTTTCGATAACTGGAGTCAGAGAGTACTGTTTCTAAAACTTTTGATTCATGACATCATCACTTTCCCTCCTTATAGGTAAGAATAAACAAACAGGTTCTCTGGGTGGTAAAAGAGTGTGTGTGTGTGTGTGTGTGTGTTCATTAATAGAATAAAACGGAGGGTAGAATGTGGTGGACACATGATAAAAGTGTTGAATGGAAACAAATTGTGAGAAAATAGGAGGAAGTGAAGAGAATGGGTTATAAGGAAGGATTTTAGTTTCCATGTGGCTGTTAACACCCATGTAAAGCAAAAGAAAGAACAATCAAATGAGGATATTAAGAAGATAGAAGTGATTAAAGTTGGCCCCCTGTATAGCGAGAATTAGAGACTCCTGGTATACTGTCAAGCCCATGTGTACTATATACATAAAATAGCAATGTGAAGGTCACCAAAATACCAAGCTAGAAGTTTAAAAACAACATGTTATTCTGGATAGTTGTGTCCACCATGCTGTAAGTCACATACTTCTTCATGTTATACTTCATCAACTTCTCCAATCTTCATCCAGATACTATATGCTAATAATAATTTGGTTGCCAGGTAAAAATTCTAAGGTGAACAAGGTAAAAATGCCCAAGAAAATCTGTAAATCCCTCCACGTTCATTTCATATGTTGCTTCCATGATAGACTGGCTCTTCAAGTCTATTTTTATTAGATTGCTTTTGTTTCAGTGTCAAGATAAACATTCACGTCCAAGTGAGTGGAGAATGCCATTGCAAAATGTTCCTGGGGGTTGGAACTGGTTTGGAGCACGAGAAAAATTGAATTTACAAGAAGATTACAAGGGAATTGCGTTAAATAGACAGATGTAGGATTTTATAGTCTCGGGCATCAGAATCGTTTATTTAAGAATCAATCAGTGAAAAGCACAACTTAGGGCCACTCAAAGAGCAAGTGCAATTTGGCAGTTTCGCCATACTCCCTCCAACTCCTAAGTGCATATACACTTGGTGCTCTATACAACTTTCAAGCTGAAGAAGGAATAATACATTCATACCTTTCCACAGCTCATCAGCAGGTCAGGATCCTGTAGACACCATGCTAAACTTAAAACTCCCCTGAAGATACAAACAAAGTGATTACAATAGTATTACTTCATACAAAGAATTACAAAAGCCATTCTCATTTCATTAAATATGTCATCACTCATTATCAACTGTTAAGGAAATCTTGCAAAACACCCCCTCAGCTGCATTACAATATCTTACAAAGATTGTAATCTTCCTCCATGCAAATGTGTGAAGAATACTTACTTCCTTGTTCTACATCATAGAATGAAGTATATCTTTACTACAGATTTTCCACAATTGTGAGTGATACTACAAAAATTAAGAACAGCTGAGCAACTTGGCTATAGGATACAACAGAGCGTTTGACTAAACATGCCATTGTTCATGGCATATGAGGGAAAGGCTTGGTTGTTTTCTAGCTATAATTTAAACACATTCACCATGTATATTATCACAAGATGAAACTGGTCTGTAACAATGTGTTACTTCTCATAATTTGACAATTTAGTGCTACTACTGATTCACACAGACGAAACAGTGGAGTGGTGTAAAAAGAAATATCATTTAAGCCATTTAAACTCTAAATGAAGCAGATTGATACTGCCAAGTAACTGGTAGAAAACTGCTCCTCTGTTCCACAGATACCTTTGTAGCTAACACTATTTTAAGTTTGAAAACATGTTTACTTAAAAATCTAAAAATTTTAAAGTACTTACCTCTGGTGTCCTTCAAACATTTTCATGGGAGAAGTTGCAAATCTTAAATCCCACATCTGTAATATAAGAAGGCAAAAAGCAATAACGCTACAGATACTGAAACATACCTGTGGGCAGTAAAAAGCTAATAAGGAAAGTAACCAAGTAGTTCAGCAATTTAAAACTTGCTAGCTTTCCTGAGGTCTTCACTTACTAGATAATTTGCATATAATTATTGGCTCCATACCGTAGGATCTATGTTGCATGCACAGTCACATCACCTAACAATCCAAAACTCAAGAAGAATAATTTGTGACAACTTTTCTATTTTGGATTTTTGTTCTCATCTCAATACTATTATCATGGAAATAGTAAATTCTTCATATAATATCAGGTTGATCAGAACATAAACACCCTAGTTTCACTATATATGAACTATGTATTTAATTTTCTGAAAAAAGGATAAAGATTGGTGGAAACCTGAAGTCGTAATACGGCAGCTTGATGATTTTTCTGGAGTAGTTGACTTCATTTTTTTACTGTTTTCACTCCTTTTATTGCTTGTTGTTGTTGTTGTTGTTGTCTCTGTTGCTGTTGTATGTAAAACATTTATGTAAGCTACACTTATCATAATAAGCAATGGATATTCCTACTGAAGCGAGTATCCTGCTATGAAACCATATAAAGGGAAATATGTTGAAGAAGTTTTTAAAAAATATAATATTATTAAAACCCTAGTTTCACTGACTGTTATCAAATGAGTTTATTGGCAGTTAGGAACCTTGTCAAGAGTATAGAGAGCACAAGAGATATAAGTTTGATATATGTTATTTCAGTGATAAATTTTTCTGATATGTATGATGGCTATTTTAGTCTTGATTTATCTTAGTATTATAACAGAAGTAGTAATAATTAGTATTTTAGTATAGCTATCACACTGCCCTGATATCATTATTCATTATTGGGTTTTCAGTTTTGAATGAAGGCCATGGAAGGTCTGAGTTGAAGTCATCAATTTTTGCTAAATATCCCTGAAGATGGGAACAAAAATCCCTGAAGATGGGAGAAGTATCTCTCGAAACATAGCTCAGAATAAGACCATGACTCAAGACATGATAAACATCTACCATCAATTATTCATTTTTGTTCGCACGTTGAGTCTTTGCAGCTAATATGGCTCTTGACCATGTTGTATTTTTCAATGTAAGGAGAGGCCCTTACACATACTACTTTAAACTTGAAAACTTTACAGCATAGCAAGAAAAGGCTCTGAAAATCTTATATCTTTCATAAGGGTGTATTCAATAACAATAGCTGTCCTTGTACATTCATCAATCAGAGGGACTCATTTCCAAATTTTGAATGAAAGCCTTATTTTAGGAGGTGAAACAGGAGCTTACTTCAAAGGGGGCTTGAATAAGGATTTCAAAAATTTCAAGTTATGAATTTCTGACCATACTGACGTTTTTTAAGTTTTATTGCCTACTTTCCTTTCAACAAACCAGTTGCGATCTCACATATGACACTTTTCTAGAGTGCCTATCACTTAGCACATTGTATAGAAACAATTTTACTTACTTTTGAGGTTCATTTGAAGCAATTACTACGTGTGTTTTACAAGGTAAAAAAATAAAATACTACACTGCCATGGTGCTTATCTGCCTAAGAAAACCTATACATAAATGTTCAAGTTTGAAGGGATAGTATAGAAAAGTGAAAATGTCACCACCGGGATATGAACCTGTGACCCACTCACTTGCAGCATGCTGCTGTGTGTGTGTGACTTGTCACCATAGCCTAGTTGGTTGAGTAGCATGCCACAACAGAAAGATTCCCGGGTTCGAATCCTGGTGGTGACAACTTGATATTTTCAGATCCTCTCTTCTCTTTAACACATTAGTGTTTGTAAAAGGGGGGTTGTCCACGGAGTATCCACAGGGGCTTACTCAAGGGAGTAAATTCAAAAGGGGGTTCACAGAGGGTTTCAAGGAGGAAAATCTAAGACTGTGGACTAAATCAAGGATTGCATAATAATACTAATACACAACAAAATATGACTGAAGCAACATCTTTATACAAGGACACATGCAAAAGAATTTGTCAAAATAGAGTCTACAGCATCCATCTAGAGATGGTAAAAAAGCCAACATAACAATCCACAGTAAAGACACAAAGGTGGCAAACGGTTTCTGTTATAAAGCTAAGGCATGCTCCTATGATGATTCAATACTTAAGATTGAATAACCTCTTAATCACAAAAACCTCCACACTTTAATGAGACAGATATCAATGCTCTTACTTGTATCACTGGAAATCTATCATCTTCATTGCCAATAACCAGCTGAGTAGCAACTTCAGGATGCCAAGCCATTGATTTACATCTCATCATTGACGAAGCATCACCAACTTTGATCACTGGTTCATTTTTTCTTAAATCCCATACAATAACTTTCCCAGTACCTGGTGATGCTGTACCCAGAATATGCTGGACAGTCTTGTTCCATCCAACACAAGAAATTACATCTGGTGGTAAACCTTTGGTACCAGGAGATAATGGAGTTAGTGGATTCCTTAAATCATGGATGAAAATTTCAGACCCTGCACCACCTGAAGCTAAAAGATTGGCTTGAAATGGGTTTATATCTAGTCCATGGACTGGTCCGGTGTGCTGGACTATGCTTTGAATTAAAGCATCTTCTGCAGTACCAGCAATAATTTTCCCTGCATCCCAAACTAAAATATCGCCCTGGTCACTTCCTCCAATTATACATCCAGCTGTCCGTTCACCTTCTGGTATACCATAGTTTCCCCAGATTAATTTATTGAATCTATGAGAAGTTAAAAAGAATAAACAGGTTGGGTTAAGTAAAGATTCGCTTTAAAACGTTTTGCATCAGCAAGGCATTGGTTTTTCTGATTCCAAATCATTTCTTCAAATTTGACATGTTTGGAACCCTGTGGTCTTACACATGCAATTAATAGTTGATAACAAACAAACACCAGTTTGAGCTCATGAGCTTTCTTCAATATAAACCAGGGATTTTTGAGATGAAAGGGGAATGTGTGGCAGAGTTGCCCAAATACCAAGAAGTATTAAGCTGTTGGCAGTGCTACATATCCTTAATTTCCTTGAAAATGTGTCCAAACTACATTTGATAAGGATCAGGTAACCAAAAATAGTATCTAATAATAGCTTTATCTGTTTAACCATTTCCGCAATGGCATTCTTACTGTTTAATGTGAGATTAGAGAGATCTTATAATCAACAGTACCAATTTCTAAATAGGCACCCAGCATCAGAGCCAGCACTATGGTGAATAGGCCTGCTAATTAAGATCACCATTGTCTGAACACATGCAACAGTTCACTCTGTCTTGAAACCTTATTGGATTCATAACATGGGCAGCAGTATATCTGGAAGAAATTGTAACCACGGGACAAGGAACAGGTAGGCTAAGGTCTACCCATAAAAGTGGTTACTTGTTCAACATAGAATAAAAATATAAAATCTGTTGCCAGTGGGGCATTCTAGTGGTGAATGATTCCTGTTTCTCAAATATCTATATGAAACTAATTATACAAAACCCTTTCTTCTTGGTAGAATGCTCTCTTCTTAGAATCCATATTCCAAAAACTCCAAAATAAAAATCAGAAGTACCCATGGGCCATACCTGTGCTCACATGGCAGAGCTCCAACCAATGGCATAGTCTGATCATGATTATTGAAGTCTAAATGAAAAATCTCTAATGCTGCTGTTGTGCTAAAACAGGAAGATACAAGTAACAAATCAATAACAGTTAATGGTTTAAGTAGCCTATAATGAGTAAATATAGTGAGTAACAATGTAAGTAAATACACTAGTAAAGTTGTAAACGTAACAATACCTAAACAAGGCATGGAACAAAGTTGACCACTAAGTAAGCATCAGGTAGATTAGACTGAAACATAAGTAAGATTAAACATTTGTAAATGACTTAAGAAAGTAAATAAGGAAGTGAAGAAGGAAGCAAACAAGTAAGTCCGTAAGCCTGTCTATTGATTGATTAGTCCATTGCTCAATAAATACTTAGTCAATAAAGAAAGAAGAAAGTTACCAACCAATCAGAAGGCAGAAGATAAATAATTGCTAAACCATTGTTCAACTCAACAACAGCTGCTGATATAGAAAAGAAACATGCCATCAATACTGGTAAATGAGTTACGTGGGTTTCTTTTCAACAAGAGTAGGCCTATAATTCCTTAAAACTTCGTTAATTTGGCAGGCAGAAATGGGAAAGGGTAAGTTAGTTCCAATTCATGCAAAATACTGAACATTTCTACTTGTGGCATGCACATGATGCTGCATGCCCTACAAGACCTAAGTATTACCGCCTAAATTTAAGTACATATCTTGATAAATTTATATGGAGGCTGAAATAGTGTAAAACAAAGAACAAATTTTAAGTTACCTGAAAGTAGCATCCAGTTGCTGGGCAGCAGTTCCTGCTGCAAGGTAGATTGGATACTGTTGTGAAGGACTCCAAGCCACATTGGCAGTCCTGGTTATTTCTTTCACCTTCATGGTGTTCTACCTGTAAATAAAGCATGTATACATTAACAATGGTCACCAACTGAAAAACATGAATACTAGAGTATTCTTAGAGCTAACTACATGGTAATGACATATCCTAAAAGTTTGAAATTTGCATTTTGATAGGTTTGGTTGCACTTATAGATTTTGCAATGTTAGACATCCTTTAAATTTTATGCATACATAGATACACAAATATATACATATATACATACATGTATTCATACCTAAGTAAATCACTAAAGGAAGACACAGGACATTTCTTACTCTGAGTTTTTCCGGAGTAGCAAATGTCCCTCGTCTTCCTTTAGTGATTTACTTACATATTGCTCTGCGCTTATGCATTGATCACTCTTGTGGATGGTTATTCACCACATATACTTGTCCTACCTACATACACACACATATACATACCGGTACATACATATATACAAACATACATACATACATATATACTGCTCTGCATTTATGCATCGAGCACTCTCGTGTGTTGAGATAATCGTCCTGATTATAGTTAAGTACATATATACCTACATACATACAAACATACATATAGATCACTTAAAAATAACAAGCCTGGATATCGTGATTCCAGAAGTCAAAACAGTACAAAAATAAGGAACACCTGCATTATGATATTTTCTACAGGTGTTACTTCCAAATTATGTCATCGCCTTGGTCTTTCCTCCCTCTATCTGAGTAACTTTTTTCAGAAGCAAAGATATAGGCATTCTCTCTATTATAGCCCATGCACAATGTAATTGAGCATCATAAAGATAACCATAGGATCAATTATATTTTTCACTTTACCTAAGGTCAACTGATCACTTAACCTTACTACAGCTCTTACCTTTAACACCATTATATCATTAGATCACTTGACATCAGATGCTAGTGCTTTCCTTATGTTGTATTGCAATATGCTTGAATTTCACTATTATAACCAATACTTTGAGCTATCATCTTGCTTATTTTAGGAGGAATTCATAACTTTCTGTTAATATTGCATTGCATTCATATTGTAACACTCCAATCAGGAAGACTTTCTGCCATCATTAGATGACAATGAGATATTGGAAAAATGTATGTTAATAAACTATATTTCCTCTGTTAAGCCCTGAACCTGAATCTATTAAAAGTTAAATGCACTTGTGGTCTGCATTCTTCAAACACAAACGCCAATTCTGCACAACACCTTACATGATAATGAGAACTGCCAAAACTATTCTTCCTACAGAAAGATGTTATGTTATGTTATGTTGAAATGATCTACAAAATTGTGTTGATTACTTTATCGACAGCAGGTTACTGTGATATTTGCACTTCCTCACAATTCATACCCACAAAAGCATTGCTTTTGGGACCAGGTCCCAGGGAAACATCTCAAATATTTCTTTACTTATTTTTTGCTATAAGTTGGCATTGTATTGCCATATTGATCATAAATGTCAATCACACCCTTTTGAAATTTGACCCAACAAATAATGTTACTGTGGCTGTATATGGAAGAAAACACATCCAGAGCAGAGATAGAAAGCAAGCAATTACTATGACTTTTTCAACACTTTTGATGGTGTACTATTTCAGTAGATTTAAAATGCTGTTACTATGAGATCTCATCCATTTGTGACACTTCTGGACTTTTTTCCCTTGTAATACCATAAAAGGAACTGGAGTAATGAAAAAGAATCATCAATCCCTATGCTGAGAAGTGCAGGTAGACATAACCTTCCCTATTGGTCAAAAGGTACTTTTAATTTGGGATGCATTTAACATCTACAAGGCTGATTACAGAGTGCTTTTATACAGTGGCAGGAAACTCTGCATAAAACAAGCAGCGCCATCTCAAGAAATTTCTTTGATAAGGGTTCTTGCATTATACCTGGGCAGCCTAGTTTCTCCTGTAATATGCATGGCAATATTGTATAATTTTACTAGAGATTGTCAGAAATGTCAGAATCTCACATCTAGCTACCTTTATCTAAAGCTTCCTGAGATAAATATATATATATATATATATATGTTTGTAATATGGACTCATTCACTGATAGGGAACAAAGACGTACCTACAAAATTAGGTGTGGACGTCTTACATGTGACTCAAGGGGGATTGTTTACCTGCTGCAATGCAAGGTCTGCGGCATTCAATACGTTGGCAGTACGATTACCCC
>JAAAKL020012023.1:0-13295 GCA_010016065.2 Carybdea cf. marsupialis auct. non (Linnaeus, 1758)
ATAAAACAGTGATCAATTCTCTCATAGTGATAATCTTGTATAAATCTCAACATACAACACATTAATGATGCGACTAGTGGGTATCTATTGATGGTTCATTATAATAGACAAATTGGTCTCAAAGTCAATTTTCTACCCACCTTGATCTAAACAATAGACTACCCAACATGCCACAAATTACATATGGGGCATTTATACCTAGGGTTTTTACGTACAATCAGGTGCCTTATGTCCAGCATTAGCTTAGTCTTGATTACCTTTTCTCAGTAGAGTTAGTGCATACTGACTTTAAATTTAAGATATATTTACAGTATTCTTCTCTGGTTCTGTCTGCCACAACTTTTCAATGTCCTAGCAAATTTTGAGGTCACCAGCAAGGGCAAAACATGCAACATGAAAAAAAAAGATTCTATGGTATCAGCAAATGATTTTTGCCAAAAATTTGGCTCTATGATCTTCTGCCTGTGGCAAGGAGAGATCTTTTCTTATTTCCCTAAAGCTTCTAGGTGGAAGAAGTTTCATAGCCATTCTTACTATAGCAATTAAAAGTTGTGAAGTGATATCACAAGCTGGCCTCCCTTAGCCTAGAAAAGAACTTAAACAATAGCTTAACAGGTCTCTTAGCTATTTGTGCTAAGTCGGAAAATATGCATATCACAAAACTGTCACGGACAGAACATAATATAATGAAATACAAGAATGAATGTCTCCTTCATTGCACTATGTTCATAAAAATATCATATGTCATTAATCACAAATGTTTATCTACTAAAAGTCAAAGGATAGTAAGTGGGAACTTCTCATGCAGAATGCCAAAATTTGGCGCGAAAAGTTCTCACTTCCCAAGTGAAACTGACGGCGCGGCCAAACCGGCTTCCATCCGTCTAAGGACGGTTTACGTTGTCAAAGATCGCTCATCAATGATAACTGCTGCAAATGCATGAATCTTACAAAAGCTGGTTCTCATACCCGATCATAAATGTCGGGCAGATATCGGCCAGGAATTGACTGACCCCGGTGCTGACAAGCTGAACCCGTCACGTCAGTCGTCACCATCGCTCTAACCATCATATCAATGAATTGTGCTTTACAGGATCAAACATGATAATGTTACAGACATTATTAAATGGCATTTATATTATCATACCTTTCTGTAGCAGAAATCTATCATGACATGTCCACCATGATAAACTGTGCGATACATGCAGCTCCCCCGTGAGTCTGGTTCAACTGCTCTTCAACCTGAGCGGCCCCTCTGGATAATAGTTGCTCGCTCCAGTCTTTCTGGAAAATTTCGATGATTGTTAGGCTGACAGACTGAAGGGATGGTGGGGTGTAGTATTAAGGCATTGCATTTTGGGGAGCTGTCATAAAACTTCCTTTGAACCACACCCTTGTGGATTATTCCCACTTCAACTATTTATTTTGCCATATCATCCTCTATCTTCTAACTAATAACAAGCATATCTTATAGCGTTCTAATGAGTGACTTATTTTCTTTTCGAAAATAGTGATATTTTTCAACCAGACTTTTTTGACTTGTATTACACTATAATACATCGAAGCATATTTAATACATACTTGATCAGCATAAAAAGAAACACGAGAGTATGCATTTTAGAAAATAAACCAAGAATTGTGTCCTGTCATCTATTGTCGTACCTGCTCTATCTATGAAGTACTCGGGAGGACTCCCGACCCTCACAAGTAATGTCAAACCATGTCATTTAAAGAGGGAGTAGCTACTAAATGAAAGAGGGGAATCATTTCATAACTTCCTTAAATTTGAGTGGTCATAAAAAAATGTCGCTTACAACATTCGAAAAGTAGCAATTTGTTCCCTGACAATCAAACAGGAGAAAGGAACCTTTTTCACAAAGAAAATAACATTGTTTAGAAAAGGATTGGATTGTTAGGATTGTCTCCCTAACTTTGTATTAGTACCTTCTGGATGCACCATGAGGATTTAATTATGTTTTTTTTTCTTACTACCTGAAAGAAGAAATTGTCTACTTTCTTACTTAGGCCTATGTGGGGTTCATACCAAATATCGCAATATACTCTAAACTGCAGCAAAGACATTGACATGAGCGTAGATTTTGGGAGCAACAGGGAGGACAGACCCCCTCATTTTTGTTCAGGATACAGAACAACAGCTGCTTTATCACCCCACTTTTGGGCTCAGAAGTGTCAAATTGTCCACGTTTAGACCTTTGTACCCCGTCCCCCAATATTATTACAGCGATCTGCGCCCATGGACATTGGTCACTTTTAATGTCTCCACGATTAGTAGTAATTCATACATTGCTTTGTTTAGCCATCTAAAGTGTTCTCACGTATTACCATAACTAGTTTTACTTCAAACTGACATGTTCTAAAAATTGTATATGAAAATCTCATTACATGAAGATCATGTTTTTCCCTGCCTCCGTAATATTTCTCATCAAAAATTATTTTTGCTTGCGAATCTCCCCTTTTCACGAAGCCATGAGAACTCTACTTTGCATATAGGGACAGTTCGTGTCAACAAGGATACGCAGTTCTCTGCTGTTAATAATTCTTGTGCATTCCAAGGTACATGAAATCAAATATACATGTAATGAAACATGATTACTACAAAGCAATTGCGATCTTTCATTGTACCTCCTGATGAGCAGAGAGGTATAAGCCCTGTTTGAGGGCAGGACGGCAAAAATTTGGTGTATAGACTCTTTAGCATGCAATTGCAAGGAAACACATTATGGGGCTGTATATTTTGCCCTAAGTTCTACAAAGAATTGTTTTTGATCTCTCCTTAAGTTTGGGATATGAGAGTTTCAATGGAGCGTATATGTTGAAGTGCCTGCAAAGAATACAGAAATGTCCGCGGAGAGAAATACAGGAGCAGTATACGCTGATAGCTCCCAATGCTGTTTAATTGTAATCATTGGATTAACGAGTCGTTCCATTACACATGCGATCATGCAGATATTGTACAGTGAGACTTTGAAATTATTCCTGCTTGTGTCATGGAACCGATAACTTGAATTTAAAACTTAGTGGACCGAGAAGAGTAGATCTGTATTTTAGAGATTTCACTGAGCGATGAATAAACAGAAGATAGCAATCTTCAATTCAATAATCCAACTCAAAATGTAGCAGTAGGACTGCTTTAGTTAAGTAATCATGCTGGAAGAAACTTATATGTTCTATGTTAGATGTCCAATAAATCCTCAGTAGATTGTTGTTGATCAAAATGGAGGCATAAACAGAAATGGCAAGAAACCACTAGGCATTCAGCTTTTAACTTCGAATGTTTTTCGACTATCCAGCACGTTGAGAAGTTAGAGGTTAAATATATAGTAGTTTTCCTTGGTTTTTCATGAAGATTTCTTTAGTGCTTAAAGGCATGATGGAAGCGGCCGCACTTTTTCTACCTTTAGCCAATCCTCCAGACCTAAATCTTAAGTGGGACCATTGACTATAAAATATCTTTCGGTATTCCAGTACGTTGCAAAGTTAGAGGTTTGGTAAATGAATTCTCTTGGTCTTCAAGACAAGTACTAACTAGTACTAGACTCATTAGTACTAATAGGCGTGTGCAAGTAGTTAGGCATTTTCCATTTTTAAACATTCCTCACAACCTTGCCTTTACCGGATCGAGCGAATTGCCCGGGTCTAAACTTAAATCTAATGGTAATCGTGTTCCTTACGGAACACTTTTTGTCTGTCTAACACAGCATGAAGATTGAAGTTTGGTCAAAAAAATTTTCCCGCCACCTTCATGTATCTCCCTGGCGCCTACAAAATCATGGGCATCGCTTTCTTGAATATAACTTCCTGTCTTTGTGACACGGGGTAAAATTAGTGGTTTGGTAAAAAAAACCTTTTTCCTTAAATTTAATAGGAATGTATTAAGTATTAAGAGGTGTCTGGAAGTGGCCACATTTTTTCTAGCTTTAGACCTCCCTCGAGACTACAACATCATGGGCATCCGCTTCCGTACAAATAATGCGGCCTACCCGCCATTTTTGGACGATGTGAAATAAGTTGTTTAGTAAGAAAGATTTCTTTGTTCATTTTCAAGGCGAATTATTAAGTACAAAGAGGTGTGTAGAAGCGGCCACACTTATTGCACTTGTAACACTTCATCACACTACTACATCATGGGCATCCGCTTTCTTACAAATGTCTTCCCGTTCTTGTGGCACGCTGTGAAGTTAGAGGTTTAGTCTAGGTAAAGGCAGTGCGAGGAAAGAAACTCATGGTATAAGAGGAAATTTAACCAAATGGCTTCCAATAACCGACACCCAAGGAGAGAACTGCCCAGATTTTGGGTATTTCATTTTTCCCGATGGAGTAATTTTTTAACTGTTTTCTATTTGCAAAGAAATTTTGATTTTGTTATTTTATCATTTGGTCGCTGTCCAAAACAAGCTCTGATTATACCCGGCTCCTTCGCATATGGTCCGTAAAAATGTTTTCTGTTAAGGGCCTTATAATTTACATCAACGAGGATCTTACCTTTTAGCTATTGGCATTATGAAATTGTTCCACTTTGCATAGCTTAAAAATGCGTGTCCCTATGATCTTCAACCCATTTTCGTCAAGTCTGAGTCTCCAGGCAAGGACAGCGGCGTCACACAAAGTGCTACCTCGTATTCATCTGTCGAGACAATGAAAGGTATAGCGCGCGGGAAAGTTCTGATCATTCATTGGCTACTCTCATTTGATATTGTTGTCCTTGGATCAATTTTTCAGTGTAGAAGCCGTTGTTCTCATGATTTGGCAGAAAGCGAAGATGTGATGCTGATTTCTGCATTTTACGACTTTAAGGTATACAATGCTGTACCATAACTTCTGCTGTATCATCTTCTACTGAGGAACTTAGTATCTAAAAGAAAACGGATCTTCATGGACATTTCAACATGCTAACAATCGGTAAGTATGATCTAACAATATCAAATGTTTAGCCTGAGAATTGTTAAGTCATGTTCAAGAATTCTTACGGATATGTATGTTATGAATGCGTTTTGAGATGATAGGATCAGTTTTATAGTGATTCCAACTTGTTTGAATTTGAAGTCTAAGGCATGAAACTTAGGCATGCATCTTCGATTAGTAAAACATCACTTACTATGTTTGTAATCCTGCATTATCAGTTATGTACTTTGGTGATCTTACATAACGGGGAAACGTGTTTGCAGAACTAGCCAAGATGCAGACAGCGATCGTTAAAAGATTAGATTAGATTAGTTGTCTGTTTCAATTAAGCTGTCTGTTTTTTTCTCTTTGCTATGCCTGGACTATTGAACTGCAGTTTTGTGGCATTTGAAATCAGAGTTTTAAGATCAACGATTTTTAAAATAATAGGTATCAGTTATTGATGTTGTCTGTGCACTTGTGTTTGCGTTCGTGATCCAATTTTAATGTTGGTTTTGAAAAGCCCTTCCTTTGCACTGCACGATGAAGATGTTTCGTCATCATTTGACTAATATATATTTTGCAAATTTACCGTTCAAAATGAGTTTAGTTTAAGTTTGCATTAGCCGTTTTCATTTCTTAAGCACTTGTGATGCTTTATCCTTAGTTCCTTAATTAACTTTTTTTTATTATTGCAAATGTTTCTTCTTGCCTTTTCTTTAAGTCTTGCTGAAGTATTTGGGTACGAGGTTGCATATCACGTTCTTGCAATTTTTTTTATGCAATCGTTTTAGTGGTATATTTCGGTATTAATATTTATAGATTCATTTCTTCTCCTCTACAGGTCACTTTTGGACAAGTAAGCAATAGACATTTCTGTTGGTAGGTAGAATAGGGTAGGTAGCCATGTAGGTAGGTACAATAGTGTAGGTAGCCAGGTAGGTAAAATAGGGTAGCTAGGCAGGTAGGATAGAGTAGGTAGGTAGGTACAATAGGGTAGGTAGCCAGGTAGGATAGAGTAGCTAGTTAAGGTAGGTAGCTAGGTAAGTAGAATAGTGTAGGTAGCCAGGTAGGATAGAGTAGGTAGGTAGGTAGGAAAGAGTAGCTAGTTAAGGTAGGTAGCTAGGCAGGTAGGATAGAGTAGGTAGGTAGGTAGAATAGTGTAGGTAGCCAGGTAGGATAGAGTAGGTAGGTAGCTAGGCAGGTAGGATAGAGTAGGTAGGTAGCTAGCCAGGTAGGATAGAGTAGCTAGTTAAGGTAGGTAGCTAGGCAGGTAGGATAGAGTAGGTAGGTAGGTAGAATAGGGCAGGTAGCTAGGTAGGTAGAATAGAGTAGCTAGGCAGGTAGGATAGAGTAGGCGGGTAGTTAGTTAGGTAGGACGCTAGGCAAGTAGGATAGTGTAGGTGGGTAGGTAGCCAGGTAGGATAGAGTAGCTAACTATGTAGAATAGGATAGGTAGGTAGAATAGAGTAGGTAGCCAGGTAGGGTAGAGTAGCTAGTTAAGGTAGGTAGAATAGTGTGGCTAGGCAGGTAGGATAGAGTAGGTAGGTAGGTGCAATGGAGTAGGTAGCCAGGTAGGATAGAGTAGGTAGTTTAGCTAGGCAGGAAGGATAGAGTAGGTAGGTAGGTAAAATAGGGTAGGTAGCCAGGTAGGATAGAGTAGGTAGGTAAGTAGGATATTGTAGGTACGTAGGCAAGTAGGATAGAGTAGGTTGGTATGTAGGCAAGTGGAATAGAGTAGGAAGGTAGGTAGAATAGAGTAACTTGTTATTGTAGGTAGTTAGGCTAGTAGGGTAGAGTAGGTAGGTATTGAGATAGAATAGAGTAGGTAGGGTAGGTAGCCAGGTAGGACAGAGTAGCTATTAAGGTAGGTAGAACAGTTTAGGTAGCTAGGCAGGTAGGATAGAGTAGGTAGCTAGGCAGGCAGGTAGGATAGAGTACATAGTTAGGGTAGGTAGGAAGGCTGAAAGGTGAGATGGATTAGCTAAGAAGGTAGATAGATAGTGCAGGTGGGTTGGTAGGTAGATAGAATAATACCGGGTAGAGTAAGTATGCAGGTAGAGTATAGAAGGCAGGTATTTTATAGTAGCTTGCTAGATAGGGTATGTAAGTAGAATAGCGTAGTCTGAAAGGTAGAATAGAGTAAATAGGCAGATAGCAACGAGCAGGTACACTGCCGGATTTTGGCAAAAGAGGGCCCTGTGCCAGAAAGTGAATTAGGTGGCCCATGGCATTGTGTGTACTGAGTAATGCTGTGTGCGGCCCCCAATTTCCATGAAAGGTGCTTGGTCCTGTGCCGTGGCACAGTCGGCACCCCTCTAAAACTCGCAGTGAAAATGCAGGTAAGTAGAATAGGGTAGTTAAGTAGGCAGGAAGAATAGAGTGGGTGGTGTATGTAGGTAGAATAAGATAGGTAGCTGGATATTGTTCGTAGGTAGGTAGAATACAGTCGGTAGCTACAATTTTGGACTATGAGATATGCAAGTTTCCCTAGACCCCATTCCAGAATATTAAGTTTGAAAACGAGCATTTTTGACACTTTTCAGAATGAGAGAACAACAGCTGCTTCATTCATCACCCACTCCCCACCCCCCACTCCACACACACACATTTTATGCCCAGAAATGTCAAATTGTCCACTTTCAATCCTTTGGGTCCACTCACATTCTTACAGAGATCTGCGTCCATGCTTGCATGTCAGACCTCCCTACTGCTAAGTGGAGAGGTCTAGAAAACAAAGACTACCACCCTTTTATGTGACAAGTGTCCAGCTTGTTGCGTGTGATTTTCCATTTTCACCGAAGTTTAGGAAAAATTTTAACTTCTAGTAGTCCTGGATTATAGGTAGTGTAGACTGGTAGGTAGAATAGGGGAGGTAGGTTGTGTATATAGAGTAGATCAGGTACCTAGGCAGTGTAGGTAGGTAGAATAGGGTAAGTAGGTTGTGTATAGAGAGTAGATCAGGTAGCGTAGTTAGGTGAAGAAGGAATTACTTTAAATTTGTGTGATTTTGACCTTGTAAACTTCATTATTTTGTAATTACTTTGTGTATACGTTTTTCTGATGTATCTCGTACTGTTCTGGTTTTTATTTCTTTATTTGGCACAAGAAAGTTCAGACATTTAAGTGACCTACTTGGAAAGGGCCACAACTATAGCAAATGTTGTCATTTAATGAGAAAAAGGGTACAGACTGACTTATAACTGTTGATAATATTACAGTATTTTAGGAATGGCAGAAGGTCTTCAACAGCTGATACGACAGTTGAATTGAGCTTTCAGCAATTTTTGGCCATGAATTAGGAATGAAAATACCAAGACAATGCTTACTGGTTGAACCAACAGTAGTCAATATGTTAATATCAACGGTGCAAGAACTAGAGCAAGCGATAGAGAATTTCACCTTTTGAGGTAGTGTGATCTACAACAATGGTGATGCTAAAGCCGATTTCAACAGAAAAGTAAGTAAAGCAACCACACTGTTTAGGCGCATGAAGTCGATCTAACATTCAAAAAAGATGGTGGGAATCTAAAGATCAGACTCTGAAATTCTGTGGTGCTACCAACAGCATTGTATGCCACTGTATCCTGGAAAGACGGCTAAAGTAACAAAGATTCTCAATGTATTTCAAAAAAGGTGCTTATTCAAGACCCTAAAGATAAGCAATAAAGATCGTGCGAAGCACCAGCAAGAGGTAAGACGTACATAGTAGAAAGGACTCAGTGAAGTCGTAGTTGTCATATGCTAAGGATGTCTAACTCTCGTCGTGCAAAAACAGTCATAAACTGGGTTCCAAAAGAAACACAATGGAAGCGTGGCCGGCCCAAAATCATCTTGGAGAAGAATATTTCAAGTAAATCTAAAGAAAGGTTGTGTCTATTGGCAAAAAATGGAAGAGGCTGCTGATGATCAAACAGGTCGAAAGATTTTTACTCCCCAAAGTCAAGCTATGGACGTGAAGTAGTTCTGTTCATGATAGCATGACCTAAAACCTAGATTTTGACCTCTGTTGGCATCCTTCCGCCTCCGTAAGACGATATGTTTTGATATAGATCTTATCAGCAGCATTTACCTGGTGGTTGGGTCTTTTTGTTTGTACAGCTGCATTGCATGTAGAGTTGTGCCTCTAAGATATCCTCAATATAGGGACGCAATATCCGAACAATAGACATCCAAAATTTCGCTCTCGTTTGATAAGGGACTGTAGCTCAGTGGAAAAGTGTTGTCCTTACACCACTTTGGAGGCCATAGGTTCGATTCCCCGTGGTTCCACGATATTTCACCTTCAAGATTTTATAACACCGATGTCTACCATCAGTCATTACAAATGGTGACCCGAGACAAGAACACGCTCCTGCAAACGCAAGATACACCACTGGCTCTACAACGTCTCGCACTCTCTCTCTCTCTCTCTCTCTAACCCACGATGCCTGCAACTCATCTCACACTTCAGCACAGTCGGTAGCTAAGAGAGACACGAAAACTATCGAGCCTCGTGTCTCTTCTCCTCTAACGGGGGGGGGCTCTGTAGCGACGCAATATCCAAACAATAGACATCCAAATTTCTCTCTCTCATTGGTAAGGGACAGTAACTTAGTGGAAAAGCGTCGTTGTTGCGCCACTAAGGAGACCATGGGTTCGATTCCCCGTGGTCCCATGATTTTTCACCTTCGAGATTCTATAACACCGATGTCTACCTTCAGTCATTACAACATCATAGGTGGAGACTGTTGAATTTTTAAGTTAACTTTCGAATGTGACATACTGCATTCACTGCAATATTGTAGAGTTGAGATGACGTGTGCTTCGAGGTTGCGTTTAGTAGTGTTAGTTATTGGCTGTTAATTGTTCCAAACGAGGTTAGCCAGACGTGACAGGATAAAAGTGGAGTGAATCGGTGTGTATATTTTTGTGCTGGTAGCTTTAAGTTGTGTGTTGTCTATGAGAATTAACAGTACATGGCATTCACAACTTGCCAAAAAACTTTGGTAATTTGGGGGTTTTTTCATAGAAGGCTTGTTGTTGAAATGCTCTAGGAGCTATTTACGTCTACAAATCGATGACGGATCCACCGGTAAACACCTACAATCCTGGACAAATAGAAGTTTAACTTTAGCTACTAAATTTCGGTAAAATTAGAACAAATCAGGCAAGACACTTGCCACATAAAAGGGGTGTCCAGTCCTGGTATTATTTGTTTTCTACACGTCTCCGCTTTGCAGCAGGGAGGTCTGACATGTAAGTACCCAAAATGCTTGTTTTCAAACTTAACAATATTTTGGAACAGGGGTTAGAGAAACTTGCATATTTCAACGTCCGAAGTTGTAGGTATTATATTCTACAGACTGTCATGTAATCAAGTGAGTTTAATGATGGATACTGAAGACGGAAAATCAACCCCCATCACTGTTCGTCGGAAATAAAAAACATAAGAAATGTAGGAGACATAAAAAAAATCGTATGCTAAAATCCACCCACATTCTACCTTCGTATTCAATTTGAGATCACTCATGCCCCTGACAAGATAAGGTTTTACGCTTGTAATATTGCATTAAGTTTGGTCAGGGCAATGAATTAAAACTCTCACGCTCAGTAGAATGACTTGACGTGCAGAAGGAATTGTCGAATATTACAAAAGTGAACTTGTCACTCGTAGAGAGTGAAAAAAGACCTTCTTCAGTATTTGTCCACAGTAGCCTACTTTGATCACATATTTTGGGAAGTTGACCAGCAGCGCTGCAATTGTCCTAAACTTTTCTGTAAATGAAACCTCTTTGCCTGGTGTTATGAACCAAAGCTGAATTGACAAGGATATATAAAAAAAGCACACCTTACCAGGAAACCACGCTCTACTTTGAAAAATTTGACAATTGCAAAACTGCTCACTCTATTATCAGTTAATTTTACAGCAGACTTACTTTAGTCACACACCATAGTTTGTACGTCAGAGTTGGACAAACTGAAAAATGACGTTTCGGAGAAGTGGGGGAACATGTCTCCAAGGTCCCCCTTGACCATGCCTCTGATGCGAATTCTATTAAGTATTTCCGTTTTTGTTTCAGTTTAATGGCCATTGTCTTCTTCAATAATTTGTTTTTCATCAGCACTTTTCTCGTCAGAAAGCTAGTCACTATCTTCAGTTGATTCGATTTCTTCACCCACGCACTTAAAGAGTTCATCCTCTTCATCAAATGGTGCTAGAGATTCTCCTCGCTTCTGCCAACGGACGTCCTTAGATGAAGTATTAGGTTTCAGCAAAACCTTCACCTGCTTTGGACTGTCTGATTTCATCAATTCGGCTCTGAATGTCTTAAGATCTTCTCTAATGAATCTTATCAATTTTTCTGATACTAAATAGTTCTCACTCCCATCAAGAGCACTTGAAGCCATAGTGCATTTATAGCTTCCGTGATATCAATATCGGAAAAGTGACTAAGCAGTCAGCCAACAATTTATTGAAAATCAAGCTTCTGTCGATAAACACCAAAAGAACTCCTTTTAGATTGCGTCAAAATAGCGTTCTGTATTTCACGTCGCCTCTATGGAAGCAGCATTTATCAAAACAAAGAACGTTGCTCTTTGGCGGCAAAGCAAAAATGTTTTCTAAATTTTCATTTTCTTCTATAACACGAGTGATCGAAAAAGTGTCACTCATATCGGTTTGATTTTCTAAACTGTCTTATTATTCTCTCATTTCATATAATTGCTTCGCGAAAGTGTTTTGCCATTACTCCAGACGACTAATGTTGCCAGTGGCAAAAAGTGCTTGGAAAAATGAATCCGGTATTGAACGGAATTTTCAAGTTGTATACGACAAATCAACCTCTCGAAAATAACTAAAGAGATTGAAATATATGATTCACAGTGTTCTAAACAGGAATTGAGTTACTTTGCGCATCAAACGGGCATACCAGGGGCGTGACCACGGGGATGGGATCAAGTTCTCCGAAGAGAATCCGACCTTAAAATTGAGGTCAGAGTACATGGACTTTAAACAATTCAAAACCAACATATGCAATAACTAGGGCTTACCAGCAAACAACTCTGATGTCAGTTAACAATCAATAAAGCCTAAAAACATAAAAACAATTTCTATTGCAAACAGTATAACTGTAATGCATATCAAAACCGTCTGTTGTATAATCAGGTTAGAATTTTTTGAAATAAGAACTTTTCAAGTTTGCTTAAAAATACCTCTATCAACGTGGTCCGGTAAAATATGCGTACGAGACGATGGCATTGTTCGCCCCTCAATAAAAATTCTTAATAGTAGAAACTCCGGCCAAAATAATCACACATAATTGGGCCAAAAAGCGAGTGATCAATGTCCAAAATAAAGACAAAGGCAAAATAAACACAAAATAAAGTCTTTTGCTGAAGAAAATCTAACATAAAACCTAAATGAATTTAAATAATCCAGAATACTTCCGACCTAAAAATTGGGGCAGAATAAGCTGTGCTTCCTCTTAACTAAAATTTACCCCTTAATCATATGTCCAAGGAATACACCCAGAAAACAAAAAGGTTGCAGTTTTATATATTAAAGATTTTAAATAATTAAACTAGAAACATGACAGATAGTCGGTGTTTTAACCAAACCAGTTTTATAGCGAATGTGTATAAAACACAAGAAGCAAACCAAAAAAAAGTTTGTCGATTTCTTCGTCGATTTTCAAAACAAAACAAAATATTCAAAGAGGTGTTTGGCAGTGGCCCACTTTCTGGAGGTTTAGTGGTCCCTCGAGTTTATAACATCATGGGCATCCGCTTCCTTAGAAATAGCTTCCCGACTTTCTGGCACATTGTGAAGTTAGAGCCTTGGGATGGTGGATTTCTTTGTCGATTTTCAAAACAAAACCAAATATATAAAAGAGGTGTGTGGAAGTGGCCACACTTTTTGGAGCTTTAGAGGTACCTCGAGATTATAACATCATGGGCATCCGCTTCCTTAGAAATAACTTCCCGACTTTCAAGCACATTGTGAAGTTTGAGTCTTGGGATGGTGGATTTCTTTGTCGATTTTCAAAACAAAACAAAATATATAAAGAGGTGTGTGGAAGTGGCCACACTTTCTAGGGAAGCGAATGTGTTATGTTATAACTTATTCTCCTGTTTGAAATAGACTTTGATTAAGCCCATGAAAAGGGTTGTATTAAGGTGTCCACATCACGGAAGCCAGATCTACATAGAACGAATGTAAGTATGAATATGAGGGTTGGAATTTTTTAGAATAAATCATTTGTTCTTAAAATCTTCGAAGCTAAGTGATTAGTAGAGAGAGTAATGAAGGACATAAGTAAGCATCATTGGAGCTCATAAAGGGCGTACCAGTTAAACATATCACAAGCCACTTATTAGAAGGACAATCAAAGATATTTAAGTGCTTTTTTATA
>JAAAKL020012024.1:0-13295 GCA_010016065.2 Carybdea cf. marsupialis auct. non (Linnaeus, 1758)
GATCTTGATCGCGCACTTACATCTCTCCCCCATTACCCTCTACAGTTTTCCCCTTACATAACCAACACATTTTTTATTATTGGATAATTTATATCGAGCAACCGTAAAATTAACTTTTTTCAGTATGTTCAATCATAGCTGCGCCCATACAATCTTCCCCATCCAATGTCTCAAAACTTTGGCCGTTTGCACGGCAGTACTCGAGTTTCTTTGCGCATGGGCATAAGAGACTGCAATGGTTTCATGTTCTTTGAAAAGATATAAATTATTTGAATTGTACACATTTTTAAGTTAAGATTCACAGTCTAATGTCACCTTGTTACTCTGTCCCAGTGAGTTTTGAAAGTCCTTAAAACGCAACATGGCTAATCTTTGTTAGTGACTGGCTGGATATTACAGCAATACAGGTTCAAAATTTGGAACTGTTGTGTATTTGAAGATTGTGTGTGACATGTATAACGTCAGTTCTTATTTTTGTCAATTTTGGAAATATGTATTTATGGTATGTATTATTTGTATGTCATAAGAATATATCATCATGATAATATGTCACAATGTCATTCACCTTCGTAAACCTTGACAGGCAGTGATTGGTTTAGATTGGAGACAACATTGTGATTTACCTTGTTATTGATGTCTTACATATATATATTCTCTTTTTTTCGTTGGTGCTTTTTTCCATGTTGTGGTTCGCTGGAAGATGCATCTCTGATAATTTCCTTTCCACTGTACTATGCTAGCCACAAAAAGCTTGTTTTTAGCATTAATAAGGGAATTATTTTGGAATCTTTCTGAAAGTTGATAGCAAATAAAAATGGGACTCTGCACTTAAACATATGTAAAGTAGCACTTCAAAGCGATCTATTCTATTTTGCAGTTTACTATGAGTTGTTAGTTGATAATACTTGTGTAGTGGTAATGGCGAGAAACTGTAGACAACAATTATTTAAGATCATTCTACATTAAGATAACCAGTTATTGCAAAACGAGATGTTTGTATACATTTGATAAAGTGTAAGATATTCCACTTTTTTTATTTTTCATGCCAGATAGAATATCAAGATATCAATGCACTCTGTGTCATTGACAAGAGTTGTAATGAGATATTCAGAACTTCACTTCCAAATGCAGAGATACCTTTGCAAGTAAGTCGAAGCTCATGTACATTCAAAGTATACGGATTAGAGTGTATTACATATTTAAAACCTTAACTTTTCAAAACATTTTATGAAACTGGGTATTGTATTTTAAGTGATGATCATTTGTTTGAAAGGATAATGTAATATTGCCAATCGCAGTAAGTGTCATCAATGAAGGCCAAAACAGTTGCTTGACCAATGTTTCCATTTTCACAGAGATTGAGGTCTTCTGCTTAGCATGTGATTGGGTGATGGTTGTGAATGTATTTTGTACAACTTTTTCTTACTCCACTCTTAAATCGAAGCGTCTAGAACGAGTAGTAGTATTTTGCTTGAAGGAAGAATTTAGTAACCGATCTTATTACTTTGTGGCAACTAGACAAACCGGAGTTACGCCAAGCTGGTAAGACGTGTCTGTCCAGCAAGAAGAGAATTGAAAAAGAGGCAAATTTATAGTCATTGTTTTGCATTCTGTACAAAATATGGTCAATTAGTGTGGATAGTATAGGGGGTTGCTTTCCATGTTATGGAAGGGAGTAGTTTCTTATCGGAGAGACGAAAGGATATTGCTTCACAAGTTATGTTTATAAAGGAGCTTACAAGAAGAACAAGACACAAATACATATATTTCAACTCAGTATTTATATCATATTGTTTTTGGTTTTGTGCATTTGATTAAAATGGGTACCTTGCCTATCTACACTATGGAAGTGTTTGATAATCATATGGTAGAGATGGGTTTTTTTTTGTTGTAGAACATATGAAGTGTTATTTGTATATCTCATTGTTTAAATGCAAAACTTTCCTATTTAATAGTAGTCAATTTGATTTATCGCCAATTTAAGGGGTTTTTTTGAATTTTCTTTTGTGAAAACAGATTCAGTTGTCAATTGCAGCAGTTTTAACACATCAAGGAGCTTCATTGCAAAGTGAAGTTGCAGCATGGGATGGCGAAAAAAGAATTGTCTCAAAGTAAGCTGAGTTGAAACTTTTTACTTTTGTTCGAATTAGATTCTTGTATGAAGATGAATGCTTGTAAGAGAACGCACATAATATTTCGAACTTCGTTGATTAAGATACATTACGACATTACTGTGTAATATTATAATTTACCCATTATACAAATAACAGATAGAAATGTATGGAAACCTAAATGTGCGAATAATAGGATGTTTCTATGTTAGAATTATTGAAAGATATACAGGTACCCTCTTGAAGTTGTAAAGCACAAATGCTACTTTATCGATATCCTATATGTATTTGTGGGTATGGAAGACTGTGGAGCAACGTTTTGCATCCTCCATTTTCAGCCGTCAATCGCAGGTAAAGAGAAATGATTCCTTTTCTGTAGTACTTACTACTTTTTACTATTTATGAAACCACTTTCAATCTTGCTCTCTTGTAACTATCTCGCTATCCCTTGTAACTGGAAATCTCGGAAATCCTTATCTTACCTCGAGTGATATTTTTATAAACAGGACATACCAGTCACAATTTGATAGCCTATCAAAGTTATACTGACAAGGGGCTGCATAGAAAAGACTATTAATTGGTCAAAGAACTATGAATCGGCAATTTCCCAGTGTTTTCTACTGTTGATGTTACATTTTGTAGTGGTTCACCTCTTCGTTAACTGAGAACCGGTCTGTTTAAGCAGTTATAATTTAAGCATGTTCCCTCCAAAAACTCTAGATAGTTGATCTTTGTTGCGTTTGTTCTGTACTAGTGGTTCTTTAACCCAAGGGTTTGGTAGCTGACTAAGTTTGTTCTTCTATATTTTCACCACTCTGCCTTAGTGTAATAATTTAAAAGGCAGCCTCTGGTGAGAGCGAAACAGGGCTTAGCAAGGAGTCGGCTATTGGACTCTGTTCTTCGATGGTGATAAAGTATCAATTTGTTCCATGTTAGTTAGATGTAAAATTTCAAGGTGCTGTCCATGGTCAGCGTTCAAAATGATATGCAGTGATGTTTTATTGACCAACCAGCATCACGCATAAAATTAACGGCAGTGTCATCTCCATTTAAACAGACATGCAGACACGCTGGCTCAAGTGGATAATGGTGTAAAGGTACCCCCAAGGTATGATGTTTGAGTCTTTTCTGCTGTAACATAGAGTATACGGCATTTGAAGGGAGCATTATCTCGTGTTAGCAGTGACGTTTATGCCAAATGTTTTATGGCTTTGACTATTCGTAAAATGTTATGTATGTACCTCATGAGATTATTTACGCCCTTAAATCCTTAAAATGTAGCTGTTAATAACAGGCTATTGTTGAGGTTGTCACGTCGATTCAGTGTGTTGTTTTCTAATATCATTTTCTCAAATTGTGTATATTTCACGTTAAGCTGTAATTTATTTATGTTTATTTATATTTATGTTTATTTATATTTATGTTTATTTAGATTTATGTTTATTTATATTTCTTAATTTATTAATTTATTAGTTTATTAATTTATTCAGGTCTTATACCATTTCTAAGCCCGTTTAAATTAAAAGATTTCGTATCAAAATTTATTATTTATATTACTGATTGAAGACCCTAGCTTTGGATGTATTCTTCAAAGCGGAAAAGCACTTCAATTTGTCACTTATACGGTAGAACTTTTTGTTGGGGATTTCATGCCATATGAGGGTAAACAAATACGAAGAAATTAATGTATCTAGTTACAGAATTGCATGATAGATATTGTATGCATTACTACACATTCGGAAACCAGCTCCACTTCTCATCGGGAGAATTCTATTGCAGATACATTCACTACTAAACTCCATATACTTGACTTTGTACTTGCAAATTTTGTTTGGCTATCTGGCACTTGTCAATAGAAGTGTTGTATCAGTGTACCATCACATTATCATGTGGTCTTGCCTCTTCTACAGGGGATGGAAATGTGCCATGTGTGAGAAAACGGACAACCTATGGATGAACCTTACGGATGGAACTGTGTTGTGTGGACGACGGTACTTTGACGGTGAGTTTAATTTATTTAATTATTTTATAACTATTTTCAATGTTGATATGATGGACGGCGTTCCAATTGATCTTCGTCTCTGTCCAACAGATTCCTCATATTTAGTGTTAGCACCAAAATTCAGATCATTTTACGCATTGCCACGCTATCTTTTTAATGTCGAATTGGTGTGTGCATTTACTCCCAGTTCTGGTAACTTTTATGGCTCTGTCGTGTAGTTTATTTAACGGTCATCCAAGATTTTCTGGAATACCAAATTTTAGAAGTGCGCCACATACAGTTTAACGGAATCAAACGCTTTGGCATAGTTAATGATAGCCAGTCATTACGCCTAACAGTTCTCTTGACCTCAGGAAAGCAAAACTTAGTTGCATCTATGCCAGGAATGACACAATGTGCTATACAGTTTCAAAGTATGACCAGTTACACTTTCACTGTGTTACTCAGTAGAGTGGCTTTATGATATTAATCACGAATGCAAATGAGCAAATTGGAGTGGATATTATTTTGAATTGTATTGTAGTCATAACTATAGAAATATGAAAAAGTAGGTTTATCAACTTGGTGTCATTGACAAGACTTCACATTAAGGTTATGGTAGTTTACTTACAAATTGTAGGACACTTTTATCTTCTTTGCCAGGATCTGGAGGAAACAATCATGCAGTGGAATACTATCAATATACAAAGTATCCTTTGGCAGTCAAACTTGGAACAATCACCCCTGATGGTGCAGGTATAGTCATTTTGTAACGTCGCAGGACAATCTATACATTTATCATAGCATAACACTTTCACTGTGATAAAGGTGCCATGAATCATTCTTTTTATAGAACCAAACGGTAAGAAGGGGACAAGGAAAGATTGCTGTTCTTGTAATAAAAAGGGTTGTCATTAGGAGCAAAGCAAACATCTCTGTCACAGGTTGTCTGTCACGTCTTGTTGAAAACTGTTGTGTCATACGTTTCTAGGAACGACGCCCACTGTAAATTGTATGTTGGAAAATGTTGGTTACAACCAGCCTAAAGACTGTAGTGATATGAAGTTCTAGAGTGACCCATTCTTGCGTTCTTTTCTGTTGTCACAATTTACGTTATCCTTACTGCATTTGACAATGTTGTAATGAGGATTTGCCAATAGATAACCATCTGTTGATAACGTCATCGTGGTAAACGCATGCGTTCTATGCCACTTGTTCCCAGACTCTTTGGGGATCTGTGATGTACCCTCCTTGCCCTAGAGCAAAATCGTTTTTGCGCCAAGATGTTTCTAGAACCAAGAAGTAAAATGAAAGTTTAGTGCAGTTTATCATATTCCTTCCCTTTAATGGGTAGCCGTGCAGGCGGTTCTACGGAGCGAAGTTCTCTATGCATACGTTTTCTCATTTCAAGATACATTCATTGTCTAGTACTTCACAGGTCAATGTCTTTTTGGAAGACATAAATTCGAAATTAATTTTTGGGTTGAAAGTGATGTCTCAATCGTATTGTTGTTAAAGGGCACACCTTTAAAATAAGGGTAGAAATCCAAACAGGGCTGATTATTTAGATTGTGCTTTTTACGTGCAGCTGAAAGGGCTAAAATAAGTCAAACAACAACAACGTCAATGAAATTCACGAAAATGTGGATTGTTGGTTATCTGTCTTTGCCCCGGCTCAGGTTTTATCAATACAAGTTTGTTGAGCGCAATTAACATTAACGTGTTCGCTAATGTAGCCTCCATTAGCTGACGAAGCCAGGTTAAGCAGTTATCCAGCATTTTCATCAGAGATGCTTGAGAAATTATGTATATATCTTTAAAGTTGCTTGTCTACTTTGAGATGATGCTCAGGCTGTACTTCCACAACGTATAATTGATTATTGTTGTTATTACACATTATAAAGACATACTAGCAGTCGGTTAGTCGAGGGTTTGTTAATGGGACAGCACTGTTTCAATCGGTCCGAGAACGATCCCTGTGGATATGTACTTCTTATTAGTCATAATGCTGTAAATTTCGGTTCGACACACTTTGTATGGGTTGCCATTGAAATCATAGGTTAATTGCAATTTATTAAATACATCGAGTTAAAACAGACAGACAGACAGCTCACTGACTTGTTAATTTTGGTCTCTTATTCGTTGTAAGATCTATAATCCTTAGACAGATTCTACTGTCTTTAAAAATTGATTCAATTCTTAAGCTGATCATTTTTTTCATTGTGTGCTTTTACCATACGTGTACTACATTCAACCATAGAAATTAGTTATTCCATTCTCTTATTTTGCATTTATGAAGTATTGGAATTAGTATGACACTGCATTTACGTCACTTCCATTCAATGACTGATACCCTTCAACGTTAATGATATCAAAGCATTTTATTAGTTGTACTTAGTTGTGTTAATTGGGTGTGCTTATTTACCTTTGCTGATATTTTCCAGTGGACGTCCTTATGTATTCGACGTTTATGGACATAGGAACACAGTAATAGATAGTTGACAGTCTGGGGTAATGATTAAAATGACCACATAAAAGAAAGAAAAACGGTAATAATTAAAATGACCACATAAAAGAAAGAAAAACGGTAAAAGATTAAGGACCTCATTATGAATGGATGCTAGTGGAATGTAAAGGATCTGGGTACGTTTAATGTCAATAACATTACCTAAAACAGTTTTGAGAAGAGAGGATTTGAAATGATAATGTGGTTGTTGGTGACATACTTTCCTATTTCTCAAGTACAGATTCAAAATAAGCTTTATAAAATGAAAGAACAATGTTAAGTATATTGCAAAAGTTAATCAGTCGATAGTTGTTATTAAACATGATTGAATCTTTAACAAACTTACGAAGTAGGGACGTTCCGTGGAACTACAGTGCTCTTAGCTCTGGACAGAATCACACGAGTTATTTTATAAGCAACTCAGAATTTGGGGTAGATCTATTTTGGTACTGAAATCTATACTTATATTTGCCATCTTATATTTCCCGATTTGTGGACAGACCAAACAATAGAGGAACGCAAGTCATTGAGAAGAGGCTTTTTGTCTGTATGAAAGACATACAGGGTTCGTGCAACAGATCTGTAGTATTTATTGTGTTGCTTAGCGACCGACTTCAGTTAGTGTCCTTTTGCCTAACAAAAATGTGCTGTTAAGTGCACAATTCAGCTGCTTATAGAAAGAATTTCTTAATTCTGGAGTTGCTTGAAAATTCCCCCAGTTTGAGATACGTTGCTTAGAATAAGAGGAATTATGCTTTGTTTCAAGCACTGAAACTATGGACTTTGACAGACACAAGCGGTAACAAAAAAACCCGGTTTTTTTACCTCAGTTTTGTCATTAAACCATAACCACCTGGAAGGTTTGTCTAGATTATTTAATTTCGAAGTAGCAAAAACTACCTAATGCAACGATCGTTCCGCGTACTCCAGGAGTAGCATACGACACAGTAAGAGAAAGCTTAGTAGAGAATAGAATCAAAATATATTTGAGGAGAAGAGAGGATTTGAAAATAAACCTGGTGGCGACATATTTCTATTTCTTCACTTTGTTTTTAAATGTTATCATTTCAAATCCTTCTCTCTTAAAAATACACCTGACAACAATAAATGGGCTGTCTACAAATTGACGGACCAGATTATAATTATTTCATTTCCAAATAACATGGTGCAAAGAGGATGATCTCCAAAATTGTATCGATTTGGATGTCGATGTCAGCTGATTGGTAATGAATGTAGAGACTAGAATACGTTATCATCGCAGTCACCACAGAAATCTCACCACAACAAATTCATAGTGTGAAACCTTACAATTTGACAGCAAGTGAAGCAAACATATTCGGATGTTTAAGAAGATTGCTATCAAATGGTGTTTATTTAACGACGAATGTTAATGATGCAGAAAAGTTGTGCAACGGCGATAAAAGTAGTGCAAGCATTCCGTATCAACTGCGGGCTTGCCTCCATTTTTCCTTTATAGTGTATATCTCAATGCAGTGTGTTTTTCTCCACCTATTATTTGATTTGTAAATGTGACATTTGGTGGGTCTTCTGTCAACTCAAAATATGTTAATTGTCTTTAGCTGCCAACATCTACATGATGCAGTTGTGAGGCAATTGGCGAATAAAGTATCATATTTCTTTTCTTATTATATCTTCTTTTTGTTAGATGTTTATTCATATGATGAAGATGATATGGTGGAGGACCCACATCTAGCTAAACACTTGCTACATTTTGGAATCAATATTGGGCAAATGGAGAAGGTATCTTATTTCTTTATCGACACTTGTGAAGCGGAGGAATCGTACACTATTTTTAGTTAGGAAATATTTATTGGTATCACTTCCTCCTGTGTTAATACGAGACGCTTGTTGTAATCAAAACTTGTTGCTTGAAAGCTTGCTGTAAATTCCATTGATCCTCTGATTCCAAGAAAACAGCTCCATGTGTCACTTAAAATTAGCCTTTATAATTTCCGCCCTCGCTTCCATCTCTTCAAATTTCAGTAGATCCTGACGTTAAAATGAAAAATCTTGTTAATCCTTCAGATTGCATACCTAATGAGTACCGAGGATTTGATTTCCAAAACAAAAACATGGAAAAGACACCTTGTATAGCATTGAGAGAAAGAAATGGGCTCCAATCTCGTTCCTGCGTAGGCATGTCCTCATTATTTTTGCAGTGATTTATCGGGTGGACGACCAATGCTCCAAATGCAGTTTGAGGTATTGTAAGGAAAGAGAAAGAGTGGAAATTTATGCATACGTGCCTTGGATGTTTTCATACACTTGCTACTTCATTGTGCCGAAATGCACTTTACAATATAGGTATTTTTAACTTTGCAGACGAGTTGTTGCCTAACCGAATGTTGTCAACTTGAGCGGATTTTACAACGGGGGGCCAATAAGTATATATATATAATATATATATCAATAGATAGATCGCAATGAATGCTACAAAAATATGAAATACAATTGCGGGAATATGCATGTTACGGGGAGTAAAAAGGGTGACTAAGCCACTATCGTAATGAACCGTAACACCAATAATGAGTTGTGTATACAAGAATATCGTGGTATAGGCTTTTACATACATTAACTATCCAAATGCATTGTCAGCACTTTCCCAGATACTGCAGCGATTCCAAGATTGCTGACTGTAAATTATGAGAAAAATCCCAAAACCCATCGCCAAGAAACACATAAAAAAACACAAGCAGGCCATGTCAACATCAACTTTTAAGTAGTGCGCCAAAACAGTTAGTAACAGGAAGAACGGGGTTTGTTATTGTCGCAATAGGCTTACTTGGACGTGGCCGGTCATTCATAATTGCTATTTCATTTCAAAGAGGTCATACGTCCGTGACATATAGTTCATCGTGGAAATGAATTGCTTCACCTTTTTTGCAATCTTGCATTACGCAGATGTGGCCTTCATCCAATATTTGCAAGGTCGGGTCCTGTTGAAAAGAGCAATGGTGTGTCCAAGTGCAGCATGGTGGGCTTGACATGGGGCTTGACATGGTGCATTGACAATTTTCAGCCACTTCACTTAAGGGAGTTATGGAAATAGTATAGTAAACCTGCATTCAGGCAGCAAAGTTGTATTGTTTAAATAGAAAATTTTTTCCTAGCTTCATACTGTGGCAATTTTGTTGCGTAATTATGCAATTGGGTAAATGATCAATTTCGAAAATTTTGAAAGCCCATACTTTTCAGCACAAAGGAAGTTGTATCACTATTTTATAACTTCCGATTATAGTGAAGAATCTATGGAAATTATGAGAGGTGACTCCGACCAGGATTTAATTCAAAGACATTTGGTTATCAGTAGGCTCGTCAGGGCATGGTTAGACACGTTGGTTGTTTGAAGCATTATCATTAAAAAACATAATATAACAATCACGTTGAAGCGAATTGAATTATCGGAAACGATGAAAACGTCCATGGTAACTCAATTTGTACCTTTTTTGCTGTTAGTGCTATTTTGTAGCTAAGCAGCAGAACTAGTATTCTCCGCAGGGCTTGATCCGATATGAAGCATTTCTAGCCCGTAATTGCCGTAATTTTGCATCATATATAATAAGGCCTTGTTACTTTTTATTACAGACGGATAAAACGATGACAGAACTTGAGATAGAAGCAAACATGAGCTTGAAGGCTGAATGGGACGCCATCCAGGTAACGTAACTACATTGATCTGTCTAAATTACAATATTTTCGAGTATCATTGATACCTTGTGAACTTTTACTTCGGCCGGGCCCTGACCTCCCTAGGACTACTTCGATGTGAACATTATTCTTTGGGTTTATTGATAGGAAGCTGGAAAGAAATTGGTACCACTACATGGACCTGGATACACCGGAATGAATAATCTTGGCAACAGGTACGTTTGTCTAAAGTGTAAGTGTTGCTTTTCTGTATGTCTCATACTATTCTTTAGTTGTTTATCTAATAGACATACGTTACCGTTCTTCCCTTGGTTGCAGAGAGACCAGGAGGGCGTTTCATGTACCGGTACACTGATTTGTAAAAGGAGACCAGTTAGTAGCAAACATCAGATTTTCTTGGTCTGCGTCACCCAATTTTACTACTTAAGGAAAATCAAAATTATGTTTCTTATATCAGTTTATTTCGTTCAGACGTTATACCAAAACTAACGGCTGCACTGTAGAATTCTTCATAAGGATGGTATCTTCATTGTATGTATTGGCACAGGGGTTCTGTGGACGTTAATGTACTATCACCAGTTACCTATACTTAACCACCCTAGTTTGCTATAATCTCTTAGACAGGTTGCCTCGATCCGTATTTATGATATTTGGATTGATTTATCTTATTGTTCACAGTTAATGCTTTGCCCTTTTATTGTACGGAATTGTGAATCGTGTTGCCAGTCTCACATCTTTGGTCTGTGTGTCTAGATCTGATGGACCTGACGACTTTTGTAATCATGCTCTAGTTCGATGTGCCAGTTGTTAAACCGAACGTCTGTTCAAACTTTTATAGCACCATATACACTACTTGTTCTATGGCGCTTCACAATCTATGCATGCATATTTTACTATTTACAATAAAATTTTTTGGCCTACTGCCAACAACTAAGTGAATGAAACTTTAAAAAGGTACTTTTAAGATTTCGTTTAAAAACTTCTACAGAACTACTGTGTTTAATATCAATGGGTAGAGCGTTCCACAGTTTTGGGCCTGCCACTGAGAAGGCTCTATCGCCGTACGTCTTCAGCCTTGATCGAGGTACGTGTAACAGCAGCTCACCAGAGGATCTTAGTGTGCGATTGGGGCGATGTGGTTGCAATAGATTAATCTTAATATATACAGTTTTTATGTCTTTCCGATTTGATATTTAGCACTGATAGTATGTCAATTTGACTTTAATATTTTTACTAAAAGGTTTAATTTCAGATGAACGTTGTACCATAATTTTGTCAGTATGTCAACTTAGCTCACTCATTCTTTCAAAGCCCTTTTGACTTAAATAAACTATCTCGTTGTGGAAACCTTCTTTGTTTAATCGGTTTATACGTATAATTGATGATCGCATTGGGCCCGTTGTAAGAGAAATGTTTGCCTGCCTAGCACAGATATAAAGAATGGATCATGGAAATGTGGTCAGAGAGTGAAAGAGGTCCAAAGTGTTAGAAGTGAGGACAGAGCTGCGTAATGTTGTATTAAGTTATAAAAATCGAGAAATTCCCTTAATATAAAGGGCTTTTTTACTATCCTACTCTGTAATTTGTATTTTGTGTCAGCTGGCTGTTTCTTTTGTCCTTTTTACAGTTGCTACATGAATTCGGTGATGCAAGTATTATTTTCTATGCCAGAGTTTGCAAATAGGTACACATATTGTTTACTTCATTGATTTACTTTTGTCATGTTTCCTACTATGTTGTCACTGAAAGTTTCCAAAATATTATCAATAAGCGACTATTACCCTCACGCTTGTGCCAGTTTAATCTTTGAACCTTCCTATCGCATGGTAAACTTTTTACCTGCCAACGTTTTTGGTTGACGAGTTCGAACGTTGTGTATTAACTCCTGCGTAAGAACTGCAATGATAATTTTAAAATTGTCCACGTTCATGCAATCCAGTTGCTTATTGCTTCTGTTACCTGTGTAATGAACAGCCATGAAGATGTAAAGGAACTGACTTTTCATGAGTTAGTAGCCTGTATATAGCATAGCATATTTATTAGACGTTTGAATGTGACCATTTGCATGAGAACATACATGATTACAATAGACCCCAAATACCGCGAAATCCACATGAGATGATGCAAACTAATGGAACCAGAATAGAAATATTGATCTATTCTTGACATCAGAGGTGCCTCGGCTATTGCATTATTGTTTTGATTATATCATTTAGCTATTAATAAAGACTCATCAAAGAAAATGAAAACTGGGCAAAGCTACTAGTATCGTCAGTGGAGGAAAAAGAATACACTCTTTGGTTATGTTTTGTTTAGATTTAGATTTTACCTTAATAGAAAGCAACGGGTTGTTGTTTTTATCAAAGTTCTACAAAGATCACTATACTTTGATGCATTTTTTCCAACTTCATTGTTACTAGATCCATTACTCAATCCTTTTTTTTTTTTTTTTAGATACGCATATCTAGCAGAAAACATTTTCAGGACCACCGAAGGCGATCCAACACAAAATTTCGAAGTCCAGATGTACGTTCTGACTTTATTTGTGTAATACTTTTGTCCATTAGATGTCCTCTCATACTTCCCTGTCAGGTGTCTGTGAGCACTGTATGTCGTTCCTCAGGAAGGAGTAGGCTAATGATGAGAAGAGTGCCTCCCTGCTATTAATATATTGTACCGTAATCGTTCGAATAAGCGCCCCTCTCGAATAAGCGCCCCTCTCGAATAAGCGCCCCTCTCGAATAAGCGCCCCCGCTTTTAAGAAAGTAATTTTACAAGCGCCCCTTTCGAATAAGCGCCCCCTCTGTTCTAGGGTGGGCGCTTATTCGAACTTTCGAAATTCACGGAGAAAATCGATTAAAAAACTCAATATCTTGCATGGAGGGAAGGGAACACCTTGGAAAAGAAAGAATAACACTTTTTCTTGACAATATTTATTCTTTTTTAACAGTTTTTAACAGTTTTTAAGTAATTTTGTATAATTTTTATATAATTTTCATGTTATTTTATTTTAACATAGCATTTTAAG
>JAAAKL020012025.1:0-13295 GCA_010016065.2 Carybdea cf. marsupialis auct. non (Linnaeus, 1758)
GGGGGGGGGGGGGGGGGGGTTCCCTGTAGTAAGTTTTTGTACAATATTCTCCTTGACGCAAGAATTTAAGGGTGTAAGATTCAAACTTATCAGGAAAAAAAAAGCTTTGTTGGTCCATTTATGGGACTGAAGCTTAATTGAAGTAATTGCAGTTCATCAGGGCCTTGCAGTACAAGTTTCATTTTTCTCTTTTTTGATCATCATCAGCGTCTGTTCAATCTTCATTGCAAATATTTGGTTTATGGTAGGAAAGGGAAACCCTATTCTTGTTATTACTATCGAATAAAATGGGTCGGGGTTGTTTCCTGTTTGACAGTGGAAGTTGTTAAACCTCTGATTATTTTGAGGGGGAAGGTTGTTAATTGAATTTAGTTTTTATGCTACTACTAACCATGTGCACGGGAATTCAGTTTGAAGGGGGAGGGGGTCATAGTTTTAGGAGCCAAAAATTGATGAACCCCCTTGAAACAGGTTTGTTGTACAGCAGCAATAGCAATAAATAGTTGGGTGGTGAAACTCCCCTGTTTACATGCCCAGAGGTTGTTGTCCTATGTGATATGTAATAAAAACAGAGAATTTATTTACAATTCAGTTGCTTGTAACATAGGCATTAATTGTACATCTAGCTTCTAAATGATTATATAAAAACAGAGATTTTCCCTCTGATCATGTTCTTATATTTATGTGTTTTCCTGTTTTCCATGGTGACATATTATGTCATCTTTAACATTACAGAGGAGGAACAGTACAATCTTGTCGCACGCCACTGGTTTATTCGTTTGCAATAAATTAGCTTATTCTATCACCGATGTGAGATGTCTTATAACCCAGGAAAGGCATCCTTCCTGCGTTTTTATTGATTTGCTCTTCATATTAGAAGTATGATTAACATTATTGACATTCCGTAAAATGTAATCATAAAAGTTAGAGATCGGGAAACGATATAAAATCTATTTATAGTCAATAAGCTGACCTAATTGAGCTAAACGACCCATATACTCAAAAAATCCAAACATTTACCTAAGTTGGCCTTCAATCAGCTCAAACAGTTGAATGATGAATGCATCCCCACGTTTGGTTTCCCATTGATTACCTTCATCAAATGTTATTGCCATCAATACAACTTCCTATGCCTGTAATGTCTTTACCTGTGTCTTCATATGTGTTTTCACAAGCGAAAGGTCCCTGCATGACGATCCCTATTGTCCATCTTCAGAAATAACTATATTTAGTAGCTTTAGGAAGAAGTTCTCACGCAGTATCCCTTTGTATTCATTAACTTGTGTATTGTTGTTTCAAACGTGTTGGTTTTGATTGACTTGAAAAGTTTAAGACAAGCAGGCCAATACTGTGAAGTTCCACTCAACATGAACTTGTAACTTTTTGTAACCTTTTAAAAAGGTAATTACATTTTTATGGCGATCTCTATTGTGTACCTGCAGAACCAACTATATTTAGTTTGTTATAACTATAAAAGATAAATATAAACAGTGAAAAACAAGACTCTAAAATAAGTTCGTTGGCAGTACGAAGTCCTTCTGCTTGCAGAGAGAGGGCTTGTGTAGCTGAATGCAAACATCCTCCAGTAATTTTAGATAAACCTCTGAGCAAACTCTATACTATACACAATGCAGTGAAACAAGAATCGTCATGATTCACAATTGAGATGCTCTGCGATAGCCGATTGCGTATCCGCTGAAGACGGGTGATCTTACCTGCAGGTTCAGGGTGGTTGTGTCCGCTTGCTTTTTGTCTTGTATTCGGGGAACTGTGGGGACGTGCTGCTAGATTCTTTGAAGAGAGCTTGAGGCCGTCTACCATTATACTATGCTCCGCATCGACACTTACATTGATAAATTACATGACTTAAGAAATGGGTGGTAAAAAGTCTTTTTTTGCTCTAGGTAGCAGCTGAGTAGTTGTGTACACAACGCATAGCTGACAAGCACTGTAAGTGCTCACGGCTGTCCGTTTCAGTTTACGTGCAATCGCCTAGCTAGGTTATACGTAGGTAAACAGAACATTTCTGTGGCCTTTTCTTTTGTGCTTTCAAATTTCTCTTGATGTTTCTAATGCATCACTCTTGGGTATCCATTAGTCTGGAGAATTTTACGAATCAATTGGCCCCCCCGGGTAGTTTTCCAGGACTAGAAACCTTGAGAGCACAGTCGGCAAGACATGAAACAAGGTTCACATTTTGCTTATGACAGCAAAGGCATCCCTAGTTCATGTATTGACCGGAAAAGGTCTGCTTTGTATATAAAGATGTTTGGAGTGCCAAACTCTGCCTGGTAACCAGAACATCGAGGAACGATATATAGCTGTTTCTTCCAATTCTAATTTGATTTTATGGGTTGGTGTAAAGCATTAACATGATTGTAGAAATCGCCCCGACTCGATTATCTGCGCTCCGTTACGTCCGGATTCTTGTTGTCTCTACTCCATAAATACCGTGGAAATTTTATACGAAACAGGGGTGTGTATGACTCTGAAGAGAGCTCAAGAAAAGCTTCAGTCAAATATTATGCACCACAAACAACTTATATACAGTTGTTTTAAAACGTATTGGTAAAAAGTTCAACACAAGCATGCCAATATTCTAAACTTCCACTCGTCCTTGTAACTTGTTGAGTATCACCCTTTTAAAAAGAAAACTAGTTATAAATTGATTTGAGATTCTTAAAAGTAGTGCTACAATGCTAATGGTTGATTTTAACCTTATAGAAAAATAGTGGTTGCGGCATATGAAATCCCTCCTTAGCTCTCCCCTCATCCAACCTCTCCCCTTCTTCATCCAAACTCTCCCCTCGTTCACCCAACCTGCCCTCTTTCACCCAACCTGTCCCCCATATCCAAACTTTTGTAGTGACTGAATATCCAAACCATAGACACCCCAAAATTCTACCATACGCTGGTAGGTCACCCTAGCTAAGTGCTAAAGCGTCGTGTTGCGCAAAACGCAGCCCGTGGGCTCGATTTCCCGTGGTCTCACTATAATTCACCTTCTAAATTTTATAACACTGATGTCTACTTTCAATCATTAGACTCTCCCCTCTTTCACACAACCTCTCCTCGACCCCAACCCGATGTTAGGGCTGAAAGTATGCCTAAGAACGTATGGGGAAAGGGTGTCTCAGAAAACTAGACCTCCTAAACTGCAGCAATCTGCCGGGAAATGTTCCTGTCAATATCTGGTAAGGCACTTTTTAGATAGTCTTGCCATCTTGAATCAGGGGGTTGGCAAGGGAAGATTTAGGTCGAATCAACATGGAAACGTCAGTGTTTTAAAACAAAGTAAACTGCACTAAAGAACATGTGGATATCATCATCTATCTTTTTTACATTACGTAGTATCATCATGCATGTATCCCAATACACTGAGTCACAGCAGTCACTGTCTAAAGGTTTTGAAGTTGAACAAGGTATCTCACAATGTCTACAGAGAGCCATCGAAGACTTGCAAAAATTTATAGCACCGCATAGCCTTTAAGAAGCAAAGCATCATTAAATATATCCATATAAACAACAGATGATGGGGGAATATGAAAGATGAAAATTCACACTTCTTCAAAACATTGCCTCCAATCAAGTTTTACATTTGAGATCAAGGAAGAGAAATAGTCTGAAATAAGCACACCGCAACCATATTGCAAATGTATAAGTACTGACGCGTTCAAGGGTAGGTTGACTGAAGGACAGTAAAGGTAAGGTACTATTTGCGGTCACAGTCATGCTTAGAAAGAGCTACAGAACTTGGGCTCCAAGAGTGTTCAGCAACGCTGCTGATATGCTCCGGGCCTACAATGGTGCAATCCTAAGCGTGAAAGGTGGGAAAGTGTGACGTCGGGACTTTGAAAAAGTATGAATTAAGGAAAAAGTACGCAATTTTCATGTTGACCTATTAGTAAGAACGTCAATGGCCAAAATTGGCAGTGTTGCCCTTTCCCAACTCCAAGATATCAGCTTTCAAAGTTTTAAATCTCTCTAACAAAGTCCTATTATTTGATGCTTGTTCCTAACGTAAGGAGCCAGGGAATATTAACAGTTTTGACCAGAGATTTTTGAAATTCAAACGCCTCTAGCTTAAACATTATATACACCACAGGTCTTAAATTTTGGGAAACAGCCTATTTTGGGGAGACTTATAGATATCTGGAGTCAAATCTTGTTTTTTCCAAAACTTTTGATTTGTGACGTCATCACTTTCCCTCCTCATACCGTGAACTATTATATGACATATCACCCTACCCAGATTTTCGGAAGAAGAACACTTGCACGCCATTTTACGTAAGGGGTAATAGGTCTGATATAAGAGACTGCCGCTCAATAGGTTGGCATCCAATCGCAAACTCATCATCTACTGATATTCAATAAGATTTCCTTCCCTCTGAGACACAATAACAAACAGCCTAATGTCAAGTTCATATGGTGTCCGATAACGAGTTCCATGCTTCATTAATGACTATCCTAGGTAGATAGATTCTGAAAAATTGTAATATGCCAATATCCATCGTTGTTTCGGAATGGTTTTATTAAAGTATTTGAGAGAGATAATCTCGAGTCAAATGCTATTCCTAATTGTTTGCACTCGACCACCCGCATTACTGGTGTGCCATTAAAACAATTATTGGATAATTAATTTCTGTTTTCTCCTTAGGTATACTATTTAAGGCGCTTGTTTTCATGGATTACTATTAAATGATATACTCCAGCTACGAGTCCACTGTCTTATCAACTGCAAATAACGGTCTGTGGCAGCTGTTTCCAACGTCTGCATCATTGTGAAAGTAAGATATCATAAGAAAACCTTAGCATGACTGCTAGTTTGTTTCAACATGCCTTACTCGTATTGAAAGTCACGCTGTACTATTTTTCGCTCAGTACCCGTCCTATAATGGAACGCAGACCGCATTCTTGTATCGCCATCTTTACATAAGAAAGGACGGGGCTTCGTAATGCCTTAGTCAAAATCTCTTCGTTTAACGGATAAATTGATGAACAACTCACGAGGTAGCGCAAACTTAAAATCACGTCGTATGAAGTTTTCCACTGGTACCTGGTCTGTATCGATGGAAACATGACTGCCGAAGTCGTAGCGAGTATTTCTCTAAGTCTGAGGAATCAACAGCATACATTTTTCATTGATTTTCTTGATAAAGTACATGCTGTTCGGTGCATATGACAGTGGCGTTGGATCAGTATCAATAATAATGTCATTAGAGGCGTGGTAAAAAGTGAAGTGAATCCCGTTTTTCTGATTTCCTGATGAAGCGGACCAGTAATAATTTTAGCTCTACGTTTCATGTATCATTAACGTCAAAATACTGTTGACGCCAAATAAATCTAAACTCAAACATCCAAAGTTTTTTTTCTGAAAGAAACAAACATTTCCCGCAACAATATCTTTGAGCAGAGAAATAGCCGGCGGTCCTCGTCCTTTGAATCGAGTTAGCAACATTTTCATCGATGTTCTTTGCTGACAAAGTATTTGCACCACGTACTTTGCACCACTTTCTACGTTACTTTAAGCGGTATCTGCGTTGTTATTCTTTGACTAATGCGCATTGTAAGTTGTAAGAAGTTCTCGAACTGTTGGTCCCTGAATGCCAATTTTCGGGACGCCAGGCTTTGACCACGGGCCATGCCCAACATGGCAACCTCTTTCTATAGAAGCTCATTATAATTTACTTACTCCCCCTATTTACCTTTTTGTAGCAAGGATACAAGAGGGCCAACCCTTTTTATACAAAACCCGAAGCAGGGTTAGTGTGTGAGTGTTTGACACATCTTCAGGGCCAGTACAACGGTATTGAAGGTGGGAGAGGGCACAAGATCATTTCTAGCGCAAATTTTGGCAAAGTGCTAAAGTTGTTTCTGTTTGAAAAATATTTTAATACTGAGCCTCCTTTAATTGAAGATAGAGGTAAAAGCGTAACACGGTGCGTGCCACTGTATCCGCACCAGCACTTCGCATGGTAACCGAGGAATAGGCAAATTCGCCGAACCATACTAGGCAAAGAGGTAGCGCATAGGGACAAGCATTCAATAGAGACTTGGCCAATAACGCTGTCTGGAACACATAAGTAGTTCAAATTTGGCATCATTTTCTCTCTGTCTCTCTGTGATTTTGCTTTGATGAAAGAATGTTTAGTTTTAGTTTCCTTTTATGTCCTCTTACAGACGATATCTATTAATTCTATATATGCACCTAGGTTATGAAACGTGACTCCGTCTTACATTACTGCTAAAGAAAGTGTAGACCAATTTAAACGGCTCCGTAAGACACACTTCTTTCGTCCTTCATTTCCTTAGGATTAAATAATAGAGGTAACGTTAGGTTTTTAAAGTCTTGTAGTATAGATAATGGATTTTATTTACATCAGAATTAATCGGCGCAATGGGTCTGTGGTTCCGTCAGCACCTTTGAGTGTAGAGGGTTCTAGTTTCAAATCCCACTCAGGACAATTTGAAAATTAGCTTGTTTCATCAATTTGTAAACTGAGCCATCAAGCTGGCCGCCAACCAGCGGTGGGAACCAGTTCATACTGGGGGCAAAATGTGGAGACACAAGGAAGAGGAGTGGTTGCCTTCGGGCAGAAGCAGTACGAAAAGGGAGCCTTAGGGTCGCTCTTGACTGCGATCTTACAATTTTTTAAATTTTTTTTAGAATTCATGTAAAGCACTAAGAGGCAGTACGTGATAGGCGCTATGGAAGTGTATCATTATTATTATTAGTAGTAGTAGTATTAATTAAACATGCTAAGCAGTAGAATAAACATTTTCGTTAAACATTTTCATCTGAATAATATGTAATGCATTTACCCATATAAACACTTGAATCAGTAAGATAAATTTACTCCTTTTACGGTTGGGCAGAGGCCAGCATCAGTAATCACTCTAAACTTTTGTCGCCTGATTGGTTGACCTCCTACAAAATCTTTGGCAATTTCTATTGGTGCGGGTTTGTCTACAAAGTCCTCGTGTGCATTCAAGATAGCCAGTGAGTTAAAACTTCTTAGGTTTATCAAAGATCGTAGCCAAGTTTTGAGACCCCTGACCATTGAAAAAGATAGCTCAGGCAAAGCACTAGTGGCACCATTGACGAGGATAATCTTTACAAGATTTATCATGCTCCACAATTAAAGCTGTATTTACTGTTTCTCCGATGTGAACAGATTTTAAATCTTCACACAGTGTTGGAAAAATATGCAGTTCGTAGGAAAAGATGACGCATCAAGATTATCGCAGTCAAGTAACATCAGGCTATCTAGCTCTTGTTGCTAAGCCTCTTCATTAACTGTTTTTAAGAGGAGCTGCTCTAAGTTAGAGAAAGTTTTGAAGATAGGTTGATCAAATCTGTTTTTAAAGCAGTGGAAATTGCATCGATTGATTCATAGTAGATGCTTCTGAGGTGGCCTTTCACTGTTTCTTGGTGAAAATCAAATCTGAAATCTAGTCAGTGCCATTGATCCACCTGTGCATTTCTGATTCCCTTTGGCGTAACTCACTTTTGCATATGTATTTTGATTCCCGCAAATTATAAGGTTGTTCCACCTCCCACGCCCATCTCAAGTATATTTTGCAATAGATGTCATTAGAAAGTCAAGCTTGTAATTAATCAGTGCCGTAACCACGAAATAATTACTGGGGGTGCAAAACCGGGCTTTCCATTTCCCATGGGCGTGGCCGAGGGCGCGGCCGAGAAAGGATGGTTTGCCTATGCAATGCTTTAAAATGCTTCCCAATATATCAGGCAGAACATATTCTTACGCTCTAAGGCAACTGACGGTACGTAAACTCTGTGAACATTCTTTCAATCACCTTGAAAATTATTGGGGGGCTATAGCCCCCCAGCCCCCCAGTGGTTACGGCACTGAATTTCATGGAACCGTTCTCAAATCTGCTACATATTGCATCACCGCAACTCATTTTGTTTAGGTTATTATATGAAAGAGTTGAATGTCAAGAAAAAAGGCTCTTTTGCAACTCCATCCTTCAAGATCCTCAAAAAGCGATGTTCTTAGAAAGCCAAGGGTCCAGTCTTTTCCAACCTTTTCATTAAAATCTGCCGCAGATTACAGTAAACTATATTGTATTACTTACATAATGTTACAAAAAGTCAAACTCTCTCCTTAGATAGACAATCATTGCTCAACAAGATACTTCCCTCTCCCTTTCCTTTCGCCAAACACCAGGTATAAGCATAAAAACTAGAAAGACAAATAATAGCCCTTGCATTCTAGCTTTAATATCATGGATCTTGCACAAGGCCTGACGTGGTGCTTACTATCTTCTTATGTTAACTACTGTTACCAAAAAATCGTCCAATTACATTTTACAAATTGTCATGAATAGAGAGCTTACAATCCACGTATAGTCTTCATACTCATCTGGAACCAACCATATCAGTACAATCAGGGTAGCTTCAGGTGGATTTCTTGCGGAGACAAAACAGCAAACACGGTGCGTTTCTGATAGCTGACCAGTCAGCAAAGAAATCGATTGACTATCCTTGATACCACCCGCAATTGTAGGAAATCTTCCGAGCTGAAACGTATCTAAGTGAAGGAGCTCTGGGGCTGCAAAATGTGGGAGTTTATCTGTAATTAGTGATGTAATAAATGAATTACAATTCTTTTTTTAGTCATTCGTAATGTAGCTTAAGGCCTTATTAAATAGTCCTTGAAGATTAAGGTAAAGGTATAAAGTAGATACAGTTTACTGGACGTTAAATTCACAACAACTATATAAATTAGACAACTATACTTATCTGTTGCACCATTACTTTATCGAAGCAGCAGGTCAGTAAGATAGTCGCTGAATGAACTTTACAAACTCTCGGTTTAACTGCTGCTGATACCTTACTTGCTGATTGGGTAACTACGCCAATTGAAACACCCTTCACAAGGAATGGCGGGAAAGCCTACATAGTATGGAGTTTTCTTTTCTTACACCAATAGATCTTATAATAGCGTAACAGATAAACAGATTGTTGAATTCAGAATTCAGCTACTGTCTTGGAGGTGTAGTAATCAATTACTGCCCTAACAACGAGGTATCGGAACGTCGTTAAGCTTAATGGCGAACCGAAGGTCAAATCAACAGTCGAATAATCTTTAAACAATCATCCCAGGCTCTGCTCAGCCAAATTCAAGTAAGTCGAGAAGACTAATCTTTAAAATACGAAGCGCTTGATGTAAATTCTCAGCCGAAGGATTGAGTGATGAGGAGGCGACTTGATAAAGGAGGGTGTCAGCATATCTCAGTTGGTAAAGCAATGATCCTCGATAGTCTGTGTTCCGGGTTCCATTACCGGTGGTAACAACCCTCGTCTTTTCAGTATCTTTTAAAGTGCTATGTTATGTTGAAATTCCGGTAAATGATTAGATTTGATGAGTACTGGTTCTTAAAGCTTGACTGCAAAGCAAAGTTGAGTCATAACGTAATTCTTTGTGCGTCGAATGTATAAAATCATGTGACAATCCATTGCCCTACATACCATTAGGCATTCTGCACAGGCACGGGTTATGAACATGGTATGTTATATAATGTTTATGACACTCCGTTTAATACTGTTCGTTCTCAGTTGCAATGAAATGGAAATCAGAAGAATTGAAGGAATCTGATGGTGGCAGCACGTCAAGAATAACGAGCTACGTGAGCGGACGCAACAACCTCCAGTTTCAGCTTTAACCGCTCAAAGAAGGGTGCGATGGTATGGACGTATCCTGCGCCTGCCTACGAGTCATCCAACCTCGCGGTCCTGGATTTTAGTCCGTCTGCAGCAGGATGGAGACGTCCTCGAGGCGCACCTCGCACTCGATGTCGTCGCCAAAGATCTGCGATCCTGTGGAGTGCCTCTATCTCAAGCGGAGAAGCTCGCTGCCGATCGTCAGCACTGGCGAGCACTTGTGTTTTAAGTTGGCTCTACGCACCGCACTGTGCTTGAGGATTAGTAAGTGTGAGTGAGCGGAAATCAGACACTTCACTTCAATTAATAAGGATGAGGATGCAGCTCCTGTCGTCTGAAATTCTTATTCCACGGGTTTGTGAATTTTATGAAGAGTTAAAACTAATAATAGAAGAATCACAGAACCAACAATTTGAAACACGGTAATAGAATTGGCCATGATAGAATTATTGGTCACAATTCTGCTGCCAGAATTTAAAACTCTCCTTCATGAGTTGCTGCACAGCATTTTCAGTCATCTTTTATTTTGACACACTCCTAAAAATCTGCGTGAGTGTGTATATACAATAATTGTTGAAAGTAGTAAAGGTTTTGTGCGTTGTACTCGAATTCTTGCGGTCACATCATTGGATGTGTGATTAGTCATTAGGTGTATTCTTCTTGTATTTGGCGGAGTTTATGCAGGACGAGGTAGCTTAGGCCACTGGCTTGACATCTAGTTGATATGTGACCTCTATTGGCAAACGTGAAATCATGATGGACGTAACACACCTTTGTTCACTAAGGTCTCAAGTTGTAGATGAAGAGGTTATCTTTAGTGAACTCCTTCGAGTCTTCATGAAGGTGAGGGGCTTTCGCAACTAAGTAGTTTGACACTGTGTGCAATATGAAGAACTAGCAATCAACAGTTTATAGAAGATAACTGTAGGGGTGGCTTTACGAGGTAAACAAACGACTTAAATAAGTTGAGCAGCTTAACTAACTGAGCTCCGTAGCTTCAATCAAGTAGGAGCCAGTTATAGATGTGCTTGTCCTGGGAAAAGCCTGACCTGAGAATAATACAGTTGATAATACCAATGGTCTCTCCACATATTTCTGATAAATTCTGCTTTAGTAACCTGGCGGAATGATACAATGGAGAGCTGTTTCCTGGCCTCTTGAAGATTAGTTGGGGACCGACATAACATCCCGTTTTCCAAGTGCTGCGTGTAAAGAGGTATCCTTCGTCTGCACTTTAATAATCTTTCTCGCTATTTGTCTTAAACAGCATCTAACAGTCAATGTTAAATGTTGTTTGGTAGACTCTACTTTATTAAACACCAATTTATATGGCTCTCCCTCTTTCAATAATTCTCTCATAAGCCTAACTAGAAAAGCGAGCAGATTCAAAACATTTATGAATGATAGTGTTGCTGACTGGTTTATTCTTGAGACAAAAACGGTAAGGACTGACTCACAAAGTTGATGACAGAGACAAGAAATTTCTTTACCTATCTAAATTCATTGTTGCAGAAATTCCCTATGATTCCGCTGCACGCCGATACGAAGAATAGTTATTTGAATCAAGAAACACTCTCGATCTTAACAGGACTGGATAAATATATTGCGTATTTACAGATAGTGAATTAAAGTAAATACAAGTTAAGTAACAAGCTTTGATCCGCGATCAGCTTGACAATTTACATCTCTCATCATACGCTTCTTACTATTCTCTATCTCTCTCGCAACTTAACACTCAACCTTTATAAGAAAACCAATCATCGATTACTTGCATCCTACGTGAGCTACATCACATACATTCATTCGTATCGAATAGCAAAAATACTCAAAAATAAACTACAGGAGATTCTAAACCTATGACAATTACAAATTGATATCTGATTGGAACGCTTATGACATCAAACAACCTCGTGAGTTTCCTGGTGTCCGATGACGAGGATTCTCGGGCGTTACTCATAGGAAACTACACACGCAATTACCGAAAACTGTTCAATCAATAACTTTTAAGTGTCTGTTTACACAACAATTATGTGGAATGCAAGTCAACATAAGTTCAACGTTTCAAGACACGTAATACAGCAAGACATGTACATACATAAAAGTAGCATATTTTCCGACAGTCATCATTAAAATTCGTTGAGGCGAGGGAATATCAGTGGATTATGCAACTGTTATTATTATTATTGTTATTGGATATGTTGCTGGTATCTTTACAAAATGACATTTAAACCAATAATTCATTGTATCATTGAAGGAATAAATACAAATCAATTTGCAAAGAGAGGTTGTAAAGTATTAGAAATGTCAAGCTTAAAAACTGTTTTAACTGCAGTGTAAAAATTCTCGCCTTTCCTGGCGGTTAATCGTGTCAGCATCACTAGGCATTATCCTTTCATGGTTTCAACGGTTTGATATCTTTGGTAAACGGGTAGTTGAACATTCTACGAAAGCATACCTTCTTTACGAGAGTAGACTCTGAGTCTCACAATCCTACTTCTGTTGCAAGACACGTGGTAACCAAAGCATTTCCTTCATACCTATCAACTAGAGATTCGTATCTCAAATTCTTGCGAAAAGATGCCTCATCTATATTTACTCTCCTATGGAATAATCCGTTCAGCTACTTTATCTACTTTCCTCTCTTCACACAAAAGAACCATGTCAGGTCTTTGACTTGTTGGAATGGGGAAGCAGAACTGTCTATTAAGCTCAACTGGCATTTTCCAAACACCTTCCCATTCAGGAACATCGTATGTCGTATCATCTGAACATTTCTTAATAGCAGTTTGCTCTGCGTTACAAAAAGCGATTTCCTTCTCTCTTTTCCTGAAGTCTTTTTCTTTAGTTGATAACCTTTACTACTGTTTCAATTGATTCTGCAAACACACGTAAAACATGGTTGTGATTCCATGTATACATTTATATTTTGACAGTATATGGCACATGGTCCGTTACTTGCCACTTCTGCATTTATCTTTGTTAGTGATCTTCCAACTCTTCAAGTTGGGCAGGGAAGGAAGCATGCTGTGCACTGATTGGACCAGGAAAATTACTTGAACCTGGTATCAATATTAAACTCAACAAAAAGAGAGAAATCAGTGGAAGAAATCATCGTAGATTTTCAGTGAAAACCCTTTTAAACCTAAGAGATACTCCGTGTATCTAAAACTACCAAAGTAACGTTTCCCTTCTACTTGAAAGCAAGATCAAGGAGGCTATAGAGACGTGTTTCGGCGCTGTGACCTCACGCGTAGTGTATGCCAGAAAGAAAGCAATCTCAAGCAACCACAAAGACCGTGTGCTTTCTGGAAACTATAGTATTGTTGTATACTCATTTCTTGCCAGTGCAAGGATGGCTATGTCGGCCACACGTCTTTGAGGTTAGTTGACAGAATTCAGCATCACTCCTCTTTTCGTTTTCGCCAAGAATCAGCTCCTACAAGGAAACAATAACTTAGGGTTTCAATGTCCTAAGACACTACTAAGCGATGTGACGGTACCATAATGCAGAACTTTCTTAAAAACGCATACTGTATAAAATTGTATACGGATCACTACGTCCGTATAAAAGGTAAGGGTACGTTTGTCTTTTACTTTGGCCCTA
>JAAAKL020012026.1:0-13294 GCA_010016065.2 Carybdea cf. marsupialis auct. non (Linnaeus, 1758)
AACGGGATACAATATCCCTGATACTGGCTGCAAACGCAGAGGATTGTTTGCCAATCCAAGGAAGGGTGATAAACGTTAGATTTCATGAAACACCTTTTCGATCCTTTCATTGTATGTATTGACGTTTTAGGTTCTGACGAGTGTCAATCGAAAAAAGGCTTTTTCAACCATCAACAATGAGTTGTCTTTTGAGATCATTACTTGGATTTTGTACTACAAATAACTTTGTCATTAACCTTATATCCATATATTTAGCTTCTATTTATAGTATAACTTAATAATCATCAAGTGTAATACAGGAAAGTATTTTTCACTCAGTCTATTCATCAGTTCACAGTCCTCTACGAAAGTTTGTGTAAGTGGTAAGTACGCTTAACTCGCCGTTGAGGTTTTGTGAGACCGCAACCCTCGCCCTACATGACAGCCACCGGCGAATACTGATCCAAGATTGCCTCAAACTTTCTTAAGCATCACAAAACAGTTACAATACTATCGTGAGTGATCTATTTATCCCCTTGTCTTCAGTGCAAACAACGTTAGTGAAGTCCTTTCTCTTTCAACATGCACTGATGTGGGAAGACGATGTGATTCTAACGGTGTCTTTCAAGTCAACGCGATAAACTGGTTACGGTCATTCAGCAATTCCTGGCATGAATTCTATTTTTCATTTGATCAACACCGGTATGTTTCCCGCAAATCTTTGGAAAGAAACCTTAAAGTTATTACTACTAATAACTCTTTACATCCTTTGATAACGCAATCTTTTCTCTTCAAATGTGGCCTGTTACAAAAATGTAACCTTAAACGAGGTCTACGTCTAGCCGATTGTCAAATTACAACCACGTTGTGCTACACAAGATAACGTCATTGGTCATGTTCACATGGGACTGAACACACTTTACTGGTGCTCTGTGTGGATGAATGGGATACAGGATGAGTATTTTTCTGCTTTCAGCCACAAATTGTGCTGGGTAAGCAAAAGGCTCTAAGCTAAAGCGCACACATCCGAGCTACAGGCAACAATCTGCCGAGCTGCTATGTCAGAGTCTCACTATCAGATATGTTTCCACCGCTCTTTCATAAGAAAAACATGCTCCGTCTATTCCAACGTTTGTTACTTGTGCTGAACGTTAGTATCCATGAACCTCGAAATTGGTATAATAACTGCTGCCACTGACAACTTTGGGAAAGGGGAACAATGCTGGATGCTAAAACTTATCGATGGAAACGACAGAAAGCTTCGAAGGCTCCCTTCTGCCGCTTCTTGTATTCAGCTTCCTTTGACTAAAGCATTGAATTCGTTAGTAACTATTGGTCATTTTTGTAGTAACAAAGCCCTTTACAAAACCGCCAAGAGATTTCCAAGAATTTTTAGTTTGTTGGACTACTCCAGTGAAAAACGGGACAAATTTTGGCACGTTTAAATCTGCAAATTGATGATCACACTGTTAGACTGTGAAGTTATTCCACCGCTTTTGTATGACACATGAAGTTCTTCGAAGAAAATTAATTTCTGCTTTCTTTCCTCTGTTCTCTATTTACTGGTTTTAGTACAAATTTAACTGTAAATATTAAAATGCCACTTCACACATCACTATGACATATGTAGCACAAAGTACCGCAATTTGGATACATAATCTGTTATCTAAAAAATGTGTTGGTGGTACAATACAATAAAACTGCACGAAATAGCAAAACTTTTTAGTACTGAGAAGTTTTTTTCGTCTGACACTCCTCAGGGTACAAAATCGTCAGAATTGAGATTGGGGAGAAATAAATAAAACTTATACCAAACTGTGTTTTGAAAGTAGCCATTCAGAAGTCTGACTGATTGGTGGTGTTATGACCAATCAGTTGCTTTGGAACTAAATAGTACTTAAAACGCTTATTTCTTCCCAATCTCAATTCTTACCATTTTGTACTCGGAGGAGTGTCAGACGAAAAAAACTTCTCAGCATTAAAAAGGAGAAAGTTTAACAGTTTGTTTCTCTTGTAGTGGTAGCCTAAGAAACTTCTAAGATTTGGCCGCATTCCGCCTACCTCACATGTCTTCGGAAGGCTGGGAAACAAATTATGCATCCAAAGAAGCATTCCAAATGCAATTACCACAGTACTATGCCCTCATTGTGTCGATAGCAACGTATACGACATGAAATATGAAATGCTATTGACACTATGTCATTTATGTATTTATATTTTTGTTGTGTTACAGGTATGTCCTGTACAAAGGTAGACTGCATCTTCAGATATATACTCACAGCCTTCATTTTGAAGTCATATTTTAACACGTAAGGCCACTAGCAATCGAACACCAATCATGCAACAGTACATGTGCAAAATATGGTAAGTGAAGAAAGACAAGATCAATGTGAATGCCTACCAACAATGGTAGGAAAGTCGGTCAGGGCCAAGGTTAACTAAGGGAATGTAATTTAGCATTGGTAATGACGCCATTTTTCGTGATATCCGTAAAACAAGGAGACTTGCTGTGCGATTTAAAAAGATTGATTTATTCGGAAAGTATTCTGTGAACGTGCACAGTGGTGCACTATTCCTCTTTAACTCCCTTCCGACTTCGATGCACATAACTACTATGTGTGCTTACATGGTAACACCTTAACTCTTTTCTTTCGAAGATAAACTGTCAAAGCACAGTTGCATGTTGCATGTACGGACACTACTTGCACCCTTCACTAAGGAAAAAATAAAGAATATGAGTGTCTGTCTCTTAAATCAAAGAAACCTTGGAATGGATGTAAACTACAGATGTTTCCACTTGGCCCAAATGTTATTATATTGGCAACGGGTATATCCACATTTACCTCCGTGCAAGTATAAACTGAGTCTTTTTATAGTGATTTATACAGTAGCTAATAGTTCACTTGGCCGTTCTGGAATCATATCACATCAAAGCAAGAAAACCGTTGCTTTGCAGATAAGAAGAATCTGTCCTTTCAACGGGCCCTTTCGATTACCCAATGAGTTCCACGGACATTGATTGGTCAGAATAACCCCAATCTGGCAGTCGGTCAGAGTTCTGATTGGCTATTTACAAAAAACAGTTAGGCACTAGTTTCATTGCTTCCATTTAAATTTAAATTCCGGTGATTTGTAACATGAGGTGTGTCAGCTGCAAAACGCTTTTCAGTACTAAAATATTTTCGTTACTTCGTACAGTTTTATTGTTCTGTACCATCAACACGATCCGAGTCTACCATCCCAAGAGCCCCATATGTAAAATGGTTATAATTCATGGGTATAACCACTAGAGTCCCCATCCCTCTACTCTTCCGAATAACTTTGATTTTCTTTGTTTTCTCAGCTCAGTTATCCAGTGAAATTTGCCAACTCAACTACCTGTCCCTCCCTCCTTTCTTCCTCCCGAATACTCAGCTGAACGATGAAAAATGAATCCACTTCTCTAGTACTCAGAAATGTAAATGGTTTTGTATTATTGATTTGATAATGGGGGAAGGAGATTTGAGTTATGAAATCGCCTTATCTCTATAACTAAAGTACTGTATCACTACAGAATGTGTCTCGCCTAATTGTTGCTTATTTTTATTTGCTCAAAAATACTCAATTTCTGAATATGAACTACTAATCATGCATAATCATGGAAACCATCTAAATAGGTGACGGTTGCCCCATATCCCTCTTATCCATTTCTTCTCTGTTTATGTCTCCATTTTTCAATAGGCTTCAAGGTCCTTATTATACAGATACTTTAGGGGCTTTGGCATTACGTGTAAGTTCCTCCCTGGCATAAACAGATAACAGCAATTACATGTGCAAGGGTGTAGCATAGCTACCTTGTTTTTAAGGATGAAAAGTGACTATGTAACCTAGTATTTCATGAACAGAAGAATTGAAGTCAGATATTATAAAACATAAGTCATAATCTCTGCTAAAATTAAAACCTGGAGAAATTATCATGTCTTGAGTCAGTCTGCATACACACATCTTCGAAACCATCAGAACCGCCACCCCGATTGCCCAGGTTTACTATTAAATTGTTGCCAGCCATATATTACTAGTATCTTAGAAGTGTGTTTATACGTTCGAGTGAGTAAACAACGGAACCCACTCAAACAGAGTAGGATCAAACCATCCCTGCAAGTTTAATTTCAGGTAAGATGTTTTTCTGAAATTAATAAAGAAAACGAAGATGTCTTGCAAAATGGGAGGCACAATTTGAGGGGCAATTCCATTAATAGGAAGGGGGCCTATCCAAAATGCTACCTCCTTTTTTCACCCCCTTCTATCGATCCGGCAAAGAAAAGAAATGAAACCGTGATTCATGAAGAAAGATCACACTAACAATAAAGATGAAAACTATCCTTCTTCCCTTGTACATGATTCACAGCTGGAAAGACTATCTGTTTCTAGGGAGATTAGGGTTCTTGAAGTTAAGCGACACTTTTACATAATAATATCATCCTCTTTCAACTTACTCCCGTGTTTCATTTAAATTGAACACAATCCTGATTGTGATGCCGCTCTAGTAATAAAATCAAGGAATCCCTTACCCTTATCAAATGGTCTGAAAGCACTGCACGAAGGGCTACTTATAACGGTAATGAGACAGATTCCCAGCACTGAATCCTCTTAAACGTAGTGGGATGAGCAATCATGATGGAATAACTAGCTGTAGTCGGCAGGATCAGCACAGTTCAGTGATTTCTCAGAATGAGGCTAAAAGTTGTGTAATCTCATTTGGTGACTTACGTTTCCCACCAACTGAGACATTTTCCTCTCCTCACAACCACACAATGGCACAAGTATAAGACGCCCAGCAAAGTTATTAGAAAAGTTTGGGATGAGTCCAAACATTTTGGACAAAAGTTATTGGCTGCACCGTTCGTAGTTGATATTTTAGGAATTGAGATAAGGGGATCTGTCAGCAGTGACAAGACGATTTCAGATGATGATGATGATGATGATAGTGATGATGATGTAAAGGGGATAACACTCTCTTGGAGTGTGTCTTTCGAATTGCCTGGGTTCTAGACCATACAAAAAAATCACAGAATCTATATGAAGTGCGACACAAAAACGGGTATATCCCGTTAACCCCCCAACCAATACGTCTCACTCTGACTGCTTCCATAAAAATAATTATCCTACCTTTTTTTCAGTTTTTTCGTGAGTGATTCCCCAAAATATGTTCAGTTTAAGAATTCACACACAAATAAGCCCATTTTAGCGGAAGCAGACACTTTGCTGAAAAAGCAAAACATCCCCTTTCCTGGGTTTGCTTTGTGCTTGTTAAGCATACCTTTCGCACTTGTTTGTAGGTTTGTTTATACTCGTGTTTCAACTCAGATACTGATGGAAAAGGTCTCCTGACGCCCTTGCTCCAATTTTGAACAACTGATGTAACATCAACTCCCTCCATGTAAAAAGTTGCTTCGCCTGAACATATTTCACTGAAAGTCGCAAGGGTAAAGTATCAAGGTCTAAAATGAAATAACCACAGGCAAATGAAACAAAACGGAAGTTCAACTTTCCTTATAAGCCTAAGTGGATTTCAATGAAAGGGTTATTGTTGTTTGGTGTCTATGAATAGATCAAATGATGAACAGATCTTACATGCAAGGATTCGGAGAGATCTTTAAAAAAAAGGAACTTCTTTTGCATAAAATACACGCGAATACGATTTTTAACTCAAAATTCCCCATTCCTACATAAAATGTAGATGTTTCCAACGGAGATTTTGTAACTAGGCCCATAACCTTTTATGATTTTGCTGGATTATTATGGATGGTACAAAATCCCAACACTGTTCCAGAAGGAAAACTTATCGTTAATCAGTCGGAGAAACTTGTTAAACATTAAATTATTAACTAGCAACGTTAAGTTGTCTTTTTTAGACCAATGTTACAAGGTTTGAGAACAACATAACTTAAGGAAAGTATCAACAGGGACCAGTGTCGAAGTAAGAAATTGCTGGATATCAGATAGTACTGTGTGGTGCCAAATACAAGTGTACTATCTTCCACAAGAACACTATTGTAAGTGGTAGGTAAAGATGACAATACACTGCATCCAGATAATCCATTCAGGCCACTTCCATTACGCATTCATGAGGCTCTTATTACTTCACAAATGTGTCAAGAATACAAAACGTTTGTAAGTAATCGTATTCGTGTGCAACATTTTCATTGCTGTCTCTAAAAACTGCGACCTGAGGGACGTGATGACCTCAAACCTTTTTAAACTGCACGCGTAGATGCTGCAGTTAAGATACTCTCAGATCGACTACAGATGTATAATATTCAACTGAAGTATAAGCTATAAACCCAAATGTGAACTGCAACTTAAGGGAAAATTACGATGGCATTACGATGGAAAAACAAACCTAACTGAAAATTACGATGGAAAAACAAACCTAACTGAATAGAGCTGGGAATAACAAATACTAAGGATGAAAATTAGTGATGATCATGAGGAAGTAGGATGACACGATGATGTATTTTAGTAATGGTGAATATTTTGTAGAACTACTCTCAATTTCAAACCTACAATAAATAGATTATAATAATGATACTTATGTATCATGCATAATTCATCAAATGCAAAACACTCGTTTCGTTCAGAAGTCAAATTATCTACATGGTTTCAACTTTTCAGAATTTAGGGAATCGTGAATCAGCTCGAAAAAAATCAATTTCTTATTAACTCACCCCTTCCTTAAACGTCATAAAAGACTGATGTCCCCTTTTTGCAGTGATAAAAATGATGACTGGTGGAAACTTGAAACAACCGTTAAATGCTGTTCGTTATTTGCACAAAATAACCCAAATGTATAAATCTGTTGGAAATGTATTGTTCTCTAATTGTTATGTATACAAAACTAGAAACGTCAACGTATAGTTCCAGAAAAGGTGATACAGTATAAAAGTCGATGCGTCGCCCTAGACCCCATTGGAATACGGAATACGAGACTGAAAAGGAGAAAATACATTTTCCGAAAGCTCAAGCTTTGAGAAACCTGTTGGGTTTTTGTGTGTGTATATACACACCGCAGTTAAATATTTGTATAATCGAGGTTTAGAGAACCGAGGAGATATGGATGATCAAGGCTATACACTATATCATGTATCATCTAATATGGTACGTAATCAACGAAACGCTCACGATGCTGGCCCTCTGGCAGAGGGGGGCGGTTGAGATTTCAAAAATTTCAAAGGGGGGCGGTTAATATTTATCATTTTCTGGAAATCATTCTAAAATTAGTATCCATAAATTTCAATTTAGAATTTCAAATTAATGTATGTTCTAAATGCTATCAAGTCCAAATAAAATTCCGCTAAGCCTTTGGTTTTACGCTTAAAAATACGGTTACAATTTTGCTCAGGGGGGGGCGGAAAATAATAGAAATTTCTCTCAGGGGGCGCCGCCCCCTCGCCCCCCTCAGCTTCGTGACCGAGAAGAATCAGAGAAATCGTCTTTGACATCTGGAGGCGAATGGGAGGTTGTCAAATTTTTATATCCCGATGAACGTAAAGGTTGTTTAAAAGAAACCTCGTTGAATTTTATGCAAATCGATTGGCCGTACAGACTAGCGACTCTTCTGATACTGTCTTCTTGCTTTCAAATATTGTTTATAAATTAGATAAGGTAACACAGATCTCAGAGCTCCATTTTAGATTTTATAAGACCAGTTAAAGCAGGTCCTTTTATTGTCGTGATCCACACCACAGGACGCTGCAGGAAAATCAAACAATGAACGGTGTATGCTACAAAGTTCTAGCGACAACTTTTCATGCTGTTGATAGGGCGACTATGAACGGTGTCCGCTACATGTTGTCGCAACAATGCTGCCCGTTGTTGTCGCGGGCAGCATGACTATGAACCCCGCCTTAAAGTAAATTCACACTTCAGCAGTAGCAGATTTCAAGCTGACGCAAGTCAAATCAGAGAAACACATGTGAAAAACACGTGTTTTAAAATCTCTGGTCACAATGAAGGAGCAGTAGCAGATTTCAAGCTGACACAAGTCACATGAAGCTGCACGACATTCACACAAAAAGTATCCCATTCTGAATAGATATTTGACCTCATTTTGGTGGCTTGTACGTGCGTTAAATCCGCATACTCACTCCCTTTGTGTTCGATTTGCATAAGTGATTTTTATAACCCCCCTCCCCCCAGCTATTAAGTTTCTAAATATTTCTCGATCTCTTCATCTACTCCAGCCCTCCGCTTGTTAAAGTTTAGGGGGTTTTCCACTCCCTGCTTACTCCACCCCACTTGTACTAAGCACGTAAGAGTAACCGCTTGCTTTGCCCCTACATTTTGCGTCGCATATGCAATCCATGTAATGTAGAATAATAATGAGCGTACTGTGACGTCGTACATGTTCTGTTGCAGTTTAGAAAGTTAGTTCTTTAAGATCAGCATGATCTCTACTCCAAATTCACTTTTCGCCAGAACTGGCAAAACGACGAGACACTTCGCAGTTGTGATGCAGTTCGTAAACGATTGTGACCTGTTCCTTTTTTGGTCGACTTGATCAAATAAAGACGAGGATGGAGATTATGGAAAGACAACTCGTCCACTTGCCCTGCGCTCACCACGTGTCTGTTATACATGTTTTCCCCTGGGACCATAAAATGCTACACCCAATTATGTAAAGTGGGATGGTAGGAGCAGATTAGGAAATTGATATAATTGTACCTGTGTGAAATATGTCACTTTTAAGACCCCAAAAGCAGCTGAAAAGAGCATGGAGGAGTTGAAAATAAGGGTTTCGTGTTGTACGTTGTGCTCAGATCCCCGTGGTCACATCATTGTATGTGTGATTAGTCATCACGTGTATTTTTCCTGTATTGGACGAAGCTTTGGTAGCATGAAACTATAAATACATGATGTTGTGATTAAGAGGCAGGGAATGTCGTGTTCCATTGCTCTAGACATGTAGGGCCTGTTCTCCTCTTTTGCGCGATTAAAATTTGGCAATTTTTGGCAATATCACAGATGAACTACCCCATGACTGTATTTGGGGTTATTCCGTTTACCATACTCTTTCTTCCCTTCAGCTTCATTCAAACAACTCTGCTATTCTTCAAACTGAATCCGTACAGTTGGGAACGCGATACAGCCAGTCTCTACGTTACTACGAGGATGCAAAGCAGGTCAATCAAAGCGCTTCACAGTTATTGGCGGACGTAAACGAGGCAGAGGGTAGGTCATTGCTTGAAATGCTATAGACTTAATAATCTTTTAGTATTTAACATGCAATCTACCAGCTATTGTTGACCCTGCTGTATGCTCTTGCAAACCTGTGAACATGAGGTTTGTTCTGTGACCCTTTTCTCTGTGCGCCCTTCTATTTACGATCAATCATTTAACCTCCTACTTGCATGATTCAACCATAAATCTGAATTATTATTCAGGTCGGAATAAATTATTCAGATCTATGATTAGGAGTCTGCAGAATGCAAATTATCAGCCACTAACATTTGCATGTCGTTTCGACTGGTTTCTGTAGTTTCCCATTTTGTCATTTCATACGAGAGGCTAGACGTCCGATACGTCTGTGTGAAGTCGTCTGTGTGAAGTCCCTTTTTATGTTTACATGAATCCTGAGAGCTGAAGACGTCAAGTGAAGAAATAAATTCTTCGCAAGTCAGTCCAGTTTCCTCGCTGTCAGTCGCAGTCTCTCATTTTTTTTGTAGTAACTATGCAATGCCATGCTCCAGTAGCACTGGATGGAGTCAAAAGGACACTGTGACTTTTATCTCCCTTCGGTTACGGACTGAATTAGAAGTAGAAGGGAAAATTGAGCTATGTGCTTTGGAGTCGTAATCATAAGAGAGGTATGGGATGGGGGCAGGGGTTAATTCGCCTGTCTTTGCAGTTTTATTTTTAATCAAGGAATATGTGTACCAAATGTTTTTGATCTTGATTATTTTTGGTGACTACGTCACTGGTCAAGTATAGTGTCCTCATCATGTGAATACGTTACTGCAGACGTATTGTGGCATATAAAGTATGAATTTCTGGGTTTTGTTGGGCCCTCCATGAGAAACACCCTTGTACTTTGTAACGGTGCGACCCGGGGGCGCACGCTGTAATTTCTAACACTTCGTAATCATATTCGTCTTAAAGCTTGTTCGGTGCGCAAGGAGTAAAGCTTGGAGCCATGTAGTAAGTAGGGACGTCATATTGCCTGCCCACGCATAACACAATACATTCCGTGTTGCACGACGGAACGTATGCATACGGAACAATTGAACTACGAACACACACACACACGCACACAGACACACACAGACACACACATACACACTCACACATTTCGACCCATGTAAAAAACATCTAATAGCCCTTCTTCTTTTTGTGTATCTTCTGTAGTGTTGCTTGCTCGCTTCGTACAGCAAAAGGCCGAGTTAGATAACCTTAAAAGTCAGACAGCATCCATGGAGTCAGAGTTAAACCAACTTCTTATCCAGTTTAATGAAATGGAGGCGAGATTCAGCAATTGTAATAGGAACTGATTTTGTGTTATAAACTTTAACAGACATTGTCTTGTTCGCAGCTTAAAGTTGAAGTAGGCTACGGCATAGATCGTATTCCATGCAATACCAGTAAAAATTGGTTTTACAGCAGGAAATGATAGTTTTTTCGAGGGTTAGAGGGACAGGGTTAATAACTAATCACCACATGTCAAAGCTAAATGAGAGTTTGTATGATACTATATTATTGTGAACACCGGGAACCTCGTTCCTACGCCTGACACTTGAAGAACCGCCTCGCAGGCTATTAACATAGAGAGGCAGAGTGCCAAAGCCGGGTCGACGTATCGCGAGGATTGTAACCTCCGTTTAGAGATTACACTGGTTTGTATACAGAGCTTTAGTTCAATTCATTATCAATCCATATTTTAGTTTGGGAAGTTGTAGGCAAAGGAGGAGGGGCGACAGTGTCCCTAATTTTATGGTATTAAAATTTTTTTTTAATGTAGCGCAGTGAATGAAGTAAGTGCATGCAAACCCGGAGATCTCAGAACAAAGAAATTGTTATACTTTGCCGCCAGAAGCAGGCTTTGCCACTTCACCAGAGTCTTTGCTACTCCTTTTTTGTTAACTATTGCCAGCATAAACAGATTAGGCCTTAAAGGTCCCTTAGATGTTTTTTAAAAATCTATAAATTATTCTTCGAGAAAATTTTGTCTGCAGAATTGTGTGTTGACTTGGAATTACTATTGTAGCCAGCATGTTATGTGCGTAGCACCGCGGCAACACGATCCCTAAACAAGGACATAAACTATTAAATCTAAACTTAGGTCTTTCACTCAAGTATATATGGGTAACTGTTATTTTGTCTGTCAGCAAGAAATTTGCAACGACCCTTTCAACACGATCAACACGATAAGCAACTTTTGAAAGGAAATCGTCTTTACTTTTACCGGAGAAAAATTGTTGTGCCTGTAGGGTCACAATACCTCATCTCTTATCATCTAAATTGACCTTACGTTCATCCCTCTTAAGTCAGCCTTGTCACAGTTTTGTAATGAAGGCGAAGGTCAATTTAAAATCCGTTGTCCTGACTAGGGTTTCCTTTACAACTGCTTGATTGCTGCTAGGCGCCAAATAATCTATCAAAAACTTTCTCTGGCGTATATAGTTACCTTACGACATTACGTGAAAAGATAATAGTTTACACCAGCACGCCAAAGGTTTCTAGTATCTCAGTACCGGATTTTTTTCGACTTTAATACATAGAATGTACCCCAGCTTATTTGCTATTATGACGTTTGATATTATGATTTCCTTTGCTTCCATGCTTCTATTTTGATCGTAAGTACCAAGCCCGTATTTAAATTACCCACCTATGGGCAATGATTTTGTATTTTTCTCATTATAAATACTATAGATATTAAAGTTGTAATATAGGTTCACTTCGCGATTTCGTAATACATTATAATTTTAGTAGCACATAGAATATCTTTGAATTATAGATATGTAATAATATTTGATTCATACTTCCATGCTTCTGGCCGCCACAACTCTATGGGATCCTTTGCTTAAATACCAAGAGAAAGATACGCCTGTCCAATTCAGTCTCGAGGAAGAATGGGGCACATTCAAAGCTCCTCCTGATTCTTCGCTTCAAAATCCCACCTGCACCACTTTGCGATACCTGTCGTCCTAGGGTCTCCACTACCTTAATTCGCCCGTGGAGTTCAGCAGTGTCAAAAACCGCTATTGACTAACCTACATAGCCTGCCTGGATGTTGTTGGTGGAGTAGAAAAATGATATTCGTGTACACTCGATGAATCGGAAGACTGGGGACATGCTACTATTGTTTCGAGTTACATGCAGATTTCAGTGATTCTTTACTGTCTTAACATGATCTGTGCCCCAAGGTATTATGGGATCGTCGATATCTTTGTAAAAATGAAAATAGATTGAGCATTTACGACAACAGAAACTTCAAAATCTACTCGTTTTGTTTTATCTTAGAAAGACCTCCTCTTTGCCATTATTCGCGCATATTCATCTATCAAGCGTCCAGGTTGTAACCATGGTAGGTAGTACCTGGAAAATGGCAACGTAAAGTAGTAAGTTAAGTTTACTAGAAGCAACTATCAGATATGATTGTCATTATTTCATAAATAGATCCATATATAGTTAAACACATACATCAACATATACGTATAAACATACACATATACATACAAACGTACATACATACGCCTGGACTTTTAAATTATAGTATTACTTAGATGTCCATGATAAAAGTGTAGACATACATACACATGCATACATACAAACAAAAATACATACACCCACACATAGACATAAATATAAACATACACACATATATACATCCACCCATCCATAAATATATACGCAATCTGCAGACATCACTGTTTTGCCCTTTGTGGGCTCAGTGCAGAACTGAGCGTTGAGATAGAAAAGCTATGTAGCATGTCATGTGGTACCATGTAGTACCATGCCAGAGTGCTTAAACAGCTCATGCACAATGAGCATACATATATGTATATGCACGTACAAAGATGCGTATATGCATACACATTTTTGCGTGACGATCATGAATACGTGAAACTCGGAATAGCCAAGTTCCAATTCTCTTCCTTTACTGCCTCTCTCTTTCTATACTGCGCTGCATTTATGCATCGAGCACTCTTGTATTTTCAGATAATCGTCCTGATTATAGTTACGTACATACATACATACATACATGGATGCATACAAACATACATACATAGATACATACATACATACATACATACATACATACATACATAAATGCATCAAT
>JAAAKL020012027.1:0-13294 GCA_010016065.2 Carybdea cf. marsupialis auct. non (Linnaeus, 1758)
AGAGGACGAGAGAAAAAGAGGACGAGAGAAAAAGAGGACGAGAGAAAAAGAGGACGAGAGAAAAAGAGGACGAGAGAAAAAGAGGACGAGAGAGAAAGAGAAAGAGAGAATTGAGGGGGAGAGAAAGAGAAGAAGAGAGAAAAAGAAGATAGACAAAGAAGTCAGAAGAAGAAAAGAGAAGAAAGAGAAGGAAGAAAGAAGATATATGTATTAACGTATTACAGGATTTGGAATAAAAACCCCACCCAATAACTGCCAGATGTCATGCATGTTGAAAAGCAACGAATTTGAGTTGAATAATAACGATATGGAAAAGCTACAATTCATCTTATCTACATAGACACGTTTCTGGGATGTACAGCTAGAAGGTAAAACTAAGTATCAGTTACCTCAATGTCGGTGCTATCCCCCCTTTTTTGCAATAATAGCTTCGAATACCCGTAGACATAACATATCAATTCCTCGAGAACGGATGCCAACTTCCGTATTATAAGAAAGGATAGATACACCTTCTGATCATACCGTTTTGGAAGAAGTCCAAATAAGAACAAGAATACCACAACCTTGCAGGCGGAAACAAATTGTCTTTTCATTGGTGTTTTTTCGGGTTAGTCACTAAGTCCTACGATACTAATAGGTCAACACTAATAAGACCGTCCAACGTCTTATTGGGTGCTTAATACACAGCTGGGAATGAGTTTCCCTCCTTCTTCTCTGTGTTCTGATTTTGCACACTGAGGAGAGTCAAACGAAAATAGGTTGGAGTACAAAAATGTTTTTCTACCATAAACAAACTATACGCGGTTGCAATTACTATTGTATCATGATTTAGGCACATCGGTCATTGATCCTTTTCTAATTATTTACCCCCTGGATGACAAACAAATCGTTAAGTACCAAAAATTGATCGTCTCATAGCGTTATTTAGTACGCCATGTCTCATAGGCATGTCTTATAGAGGGTAAGCATCCAGGACTCTAGAAACTACCCTGACCAGTGCCAGGCGTTTTGAATTGCTATTTTAACTGACGTAAATGAAAGAATTATTTCCTAGATACCGCAGTTCTTCACGCTGTGCTCGGTATTCCATTCTGTGTACAAGGGTAGAATGTGCCCATCACTTCAAAGGCCTTCATATTTCAAGTACCCTTTCATTAACTCCAGGCATACCCCTGGAAAGCGCTGCTTCAGCAGAATGTCTTTCAGCTGATCTCACAAGAATAATGTAATGAGACCCTTCAAGCTTCCATTGCATTGCAAGTCATGGGATTCCTGTTGCACAGTAAACGCGCTCATGATACTAGACATGTCCATTATCGTCTTACTAAATTTATAGGTTGGTCATGCCCAAGCTGTTTGTCCATGTTTATGACTCAGCTACCACAGCGGCGTAGCTTCCCTCCATGGCCCTTATTGTCAATCTCGTATTGGTGTCATTCTATGGAAAATTTGAAGGGCCATGGAACGAACATACAATAAGTGGACGTGAAATAAGCATTTTATTTTCCAGAGAAACTTTTACCAAGTGTGGTTAAAGCGTTCTATTTCACCCAAAATTGCTTCCAACTACACGTGACCTCGATAAACTCTGGGCAACAAGCAACGAACAAAAAATCTTGAAAACTAAAGACGTGAGGCGACCATGCAAAAGTAACAAAGAACCATCCACAACATTAGCTTAATAAGCCATTGCTATGAAGCTAGGATATAGAAACGCATTTTCATATGACATAAATCGTACTTTTCGAGTTCTTCAACGTACGCCTGTCACACGGAGCTGCGTACGGCACTTGATGTCCCGTAATTAAACTGTAACTTGTGGAAATAATGTCGTATATCACATCCACGAAGCCTTATTCAACTTCGAAGTAAAAGCTTTGTTGACATTACAAAATATTGAAGATGGGTGCATCATTTGTGCAGAAAGCTTTGTGCGACAAGTAGGCATCTTACTTAAACGCTAATTCCAAACGGGAGAGATCTGTGCGACAAGGATGGACCTTACTATGTTAGTTCCTGGCTTGCAAATGCGAACTGAGTTACATAGGAGACTGCATGAAAACACAAGGCAAGGTCCGCCTAAGCTTGATGGTTTTATACTTGCGAACGAATTAACGAAAGTCCTAACTGATTTGACAGTAGAGGGCGCAAAACTCGTTTCCCTTGCAGAAAAGGTTCCAGTTTTCACAAGTTCTCAGTAGCTTTTTTCACAAAGAAGGAATTTCGTGCCTTGAAAATATAGGTTTAGATTAGCAATGGCGATAGAAACATTTTACAAACACGTTTTCAGGTCACTCCAAGACTGTCTGCTTTTTATGAAAAAGAGGTCAAACCGATTTAGAAACCGACTTGCCTTATCACTTCCAGGTAGATTGAGCAAGTGTTAAGCCTTGTTTGAAATCAATTTGTAAACCATATCCTTGAGGAGGATCGATTTCGAGAGTGCGATATGAGTTCACGCAGGTTGCTTAATAGAGGGAACGGTCACTTGGCAGATTTAGCAGTGGGGAGGGGGCGAAGGCTAATTTTGACGTGACAAACAAGAGCCTGACGACTGCTTAATTTAATTGAAAAAGAATCATAATATATATATAACAGCGAAGCAAAAAATTAGGTTGTCGATGGTGGTGAGAATTTAGGATCGACTTCCCGGGTTATCGACTTTACTTTTGCACTACTCAGTACAATGGTAAAGTCTTCATTTGGGTGTGGAAGATTCTGTGTTCTGTTGGCGACCGTCTGGCTACCCGGACCGTTTAGCTACATTTGCCTCGTTCTCGCATATTCTGCTTTATTCAAACGGTCCGGGTAGTCTGACGGTCTCCAACAGTTCCATCCCTGCCAGAGCAGCAACCACTTCATGTTTACTGAGTTCTATACTATGTAGTTCATGACTGCTTGTGTGTCTACCTGTGTGCTTGAGAGAGAACAGTAGTAAATAGTACATAAATCGCTCGTATGTCTTCAAAATAACAGTCAGTTGTGATCCCCATGTCTGGCTATGAAACTATCTCACTACAATCGGGGAAGTGGGTGGCGATAAATTCACTGGTATTACTTCCTAAAGGGGAAAGATTCAGCACCATCTTTCCGGGGGATACGACTACCTTACCCTTTATATCTTGAGTCATAGGCCTTTCGGGGAGTACTAACATAGTTAAAATGAATACCATCGTATCCTACTGAAACGTCTTAAGATTGTAGTATTTTATTCTGGTGATCCTGTTTTATCTTGAAAATATCCTGATGCTGTATATTAAATCAGATGATAAAGGATAGAATGTTGGAAAGTCTTCAATTATAATGTGAGGAATAGTTTCGGTTATAATTGTTATAAGCATGTTATCACACGTCTTTATCAGAAATCCTCGTCAATTTCATCACAAGGAAGCCTGTGAAACGCATAAACTACAATGACAACGTGAATTAAATACAAGAAATGGAGCTGTTGAGTATAAAGCAGGCAATTTAAGTAGCAGATTACTGACCCAAGTTAATGTAAATTCTTATGGCAAGGTGATACTATAGGAAACTCCGAACTTCTGCTTTCAATCTTCCCAACTTCTTCATGCATTCACGTAGTTTTCCTTCGTATTAATAATCCACCCCTCCCCTTCCCAATCACATTTTCGGGGAGGCATCGAGGGTCCCAAGCTGGGGAAGGGGGGAGGCCCTTGTGACTACAGTAAAGCATAATGGGAGGGGTAAAAAATTGCAAGATCTTGTTCGGCGGTATGTCTGGAGAGCTCCATTAATCTTCAGTTTTCTGAAGCGGATTAGCCTTCATACGAAATGTCTTAGTCCACAGATCTATCGCATCAATATTTTATGTCATTGCTCTCCTTCTAACACGCGGTCACCGATCCATGCTGCTCTGCAAGCCTTTGAAAGCCTCAGCACTTTCAAGAATCTTCGAGGTACTAAACTCTACCATTTAACAATTTGGCTTCCTGTGACCGTAGTTTCCTGCAATAGTTTTCAAAGTCAAACGCTCAATTATATCTAAGGGGAGCTGTTATTCACAGCAATGGTATTCCAACGCTTAAAGAACGCTAAATCTTAAATACAAATAGACACTGCTATTTTGGTAATGCGTCTCTTAAACGAGACATGTTATTGCGTCAAAGCTGAGATTCTTGCTACTGACGCAGCTGCCATGAAAAGCTCGGATTACGTCCAACGGACACGGAAAGATGGAATCCAGTAATTTGATTCAAACAAAGTCAACAGTTTGTAAACTAAAGATGACAGAAACTAACTGTTATTTACTTCGGAAATGTAAAGAGATTAAAACTGAAGAGTTGATGCAGTACATAGCCATTAGCATATTCTGACATGGCCGTTATGTACGTTCGTTTTCAATACTGAACATGAATGCGAGATTGTGGCGACCAATGAAGTTAAAATTATATTCTTTCCTATGCGACATGATCCACTAACGAGAAAAGTTGGATTTTGAATGGTATCTTTGAAAGAGATTTGACTTTTCCTCTTACGTAATAACCATGAATATTTCTTGTCGAAAATCATGGTCTTTGCGTATTACCGACGCTGAAAAACTAATGAGAGAGAAGTTCAGACGGGTGTTGACAGGCATCCAGAAACAAGTATGGCAGGGGGTAAGAACACCAACATTTACGCCAATTTAGAGTGTATTCTTTTCATTTATTCATTTTTTCTACCCCATTTTCATTGTGAGACCTGAAACTTCAGGAGTCAACGGAAGGCGAGGCATATTTGAGAATTTGAGGAAGCCATTCCGGAAGCCATTGTACTTCTAATTGCTATAATATTGCTATCAGAACTGCAGGTGAATAAAGCTGGGGGAGCCCTAGGGCCCACATCCCCATGTTAAACGGCCCTGAATTACTGCTAAGGATAACCATATACAGCAGAAGAGTATTGTGGTAGCTGTCAATAAGGAAGAGCCATCCGAATTATAATCAAGAATCACAACTCAAGAGGTTAGTTACCGATGGCCACAGGGGATACCAGAAATAATATCAGGAACAACAAAATACACTTTCTTGTTACATTTACAAGGCATTCTTTTAAAAGTATGCTACATAGTCATGGGATAGTCATCCAATAATTATAATTTTCTTTGTTTTCTTACCTGTTACTGGGAAGTTCTCGAGTGAAAATATGTGCACTAAAACGTTTTTGCAGTCAGAATGCAACAGATGTCATTTGCAATTCATAGGAAGGATACCACTTCTTTTCAGAACGTTGGTCTCAAGTAAATCGCAGGATATTCCAAGGCCTTTTGACAATTTGTTGGGAGGAGGGAGGGAGCACTTGTTGCGATCTGTTATTAAACAATGGGGTTTGGGCAAAATGATATCGATAAAGTAAAGGGTTTTTGTTTGTTTGTTTCTGGGCTTCTTTTAATCCTTTTAATGTCTTTTATCTACCATTTTGGCATGAGGTGGGACGAGCCCACTTTCGTGGGACTTGTTTGAAGCATGGAGCACTTTAAGACTAGATGCCCTTCCTGACATCACCGATGGACCTTCCCGGGATTCAAGCCTGACCCTCTAAACCCTTTTGAACAGAAGGCCAGGAACGTATCCACTAGACCACGGCGGCTCAGAGTGGGACTGCTAATCGTCGACGCCGTAGTATAAATGACTGTGGGTTCGAGTACCAATCTAATAGTTACATCATGATTCAAGAGTTATGAGTTCGTGCGTGTTGTATCCTTATAAAAGGTACCTCAATTTTGTGGTGGCTACCCTCGTTAGGGCCTTTCTCGGCTGATCTCAATGAACCGAATTCCAGCCAGTGAATAATGTGTAAAAAGTCCTTCAATACAGATTGTCAATTAAGAGTTAAGGACTAGATTGTACTCTTCAACTGATGTCATCAGTACCATAAAAAATGGATCATAATTGTATTCTCTACAATTTAAGTCTAAGCACTTTAATGGCGCTACAATACTTTTCGGACACAACCGCTTAACAGTTGCACTTCTTTATACTGAAATGACCTCATAATAAATAGATATCGCACCCCTTACCACACTGACACACTGTGCTAAATTTCTCTTGAGCTTCGTGCCATATAAAGCTGTTGACTTTCCTTTTCTATTCCATGGTAAGCGTCACAGTTCAGTGCATTAGGATCAGATTTGGTCGACGTATCCCTATGACTTACGGCCACTGGCCTCAGGTGTTGCGGGCACACATCTAATGGTGCTGAAATTTTCAGGTTTTGTGTGCAGTCAACAATAGCAAGGGCCAGGGCCCCGCGTTACTGCGCCGGAAAAAAAGATATCTATGTATATACACGGTGGGAATTGAAAACTAGACCTGCTTGACGGAATCCCCTTGCTCGAACCCCCTTGTGATACATGATGACAGAAGGCACACAATCTTCATTCGGTCAGAAAACCCAGCACTTTCCAAAACCACTACTACTATGGTGGTACAATAACTAAGTTGAATATATTCACGTGCTACTTACGAGTTCGTGAAATGCCTTAGCCTCCGCTGAGTGTTCACAGTTATCTCTTCGTTCTGGGGCTGCACAATATAGATCCCAAAACACGCTAGGAGAAACAGACATCATATTAATATCGCTTTAACAATACTCGTACATAAAACAACAAGGAACTACAGAGCCAAAAACTATGAAATGGTTTGTCATTGTGCAGATCTATTTGTCTGACGATAGTGTCCCTAGGTTTCAATAAAGAAGTAAATACTTCAAAGCATTAAAGCACGTTTCAAGACAAGAGCTAATGAGCAGTGCTAAAATAAATCAATTTCATTAAAAACCGACTTCTTGTACGGCGGTGAAATGATATGTATCCTTATATACACAAATCATACTTTAAAAATGTGCAGCAGTAAAAGCTAATAAAAACTGCCAGATTTAGGCGCCACGTTTGGGGCCTTTGCCTTGTATTGGTATCCTTACAGATTAAGAAAAGACATCTGAAGTGTCGACTCGATGCATGAACGCAAACGCCTTCTAGGAACGCAATCGCTTCCTGACAATGCGGGGGGAAAGTGTGACATCACGATTTTGAAAAGATTTGAATTACGGAAATAATGCTCACTTTTCATGTTGCCCTAGTAGAACGAACGCCAATGGCCAAATGAGAGAGTGATGCCCCTTCCCAACGCCGAGATATCAGCTTTCAAAATTTAAATCTCTCTAACAAAACCTTCTTATTTGATGTTGTTCCTAACGTAAGGAACCAAGGAATATCAACAGTTTTGACCGGAGATTTTTGAAATTTAAACGCCTTTCGTTTAAACACTATGTATACTACAGGTCTGGTATTTCGCAAAACAGACTATTCCAGGGCTGAGAGATACCGGGAGTCAAATCTTACTATTTACAAAATTTTTGATTTATGACGTCATCACTTCCCGACCGCATAGATATGCCTGTATGAGCTCTGGTAAAGGGAAAAGAAGAAACACTACGTAATCTTCTCTTTTTTATTTCTTCGATGTCTTTATACGCACAAAACGTGTTAAATAATTGATATAGACGATGCCATCATAAGTTCTATTTGAGTCAAGCAAGTTACAAGCGGAATACATTTTTACTCAACTTTAAATGGCATACAAATCGTAAATTAAAGTAATATATTTCCTAGGCATAGAACTGATAGATTTTAAACATATATTAGGGTAATTGAAATATGTCACCACCGGGGTTAGGAAAATATGTCCAGATCTTGATACATTTACTATTTTTCTAGTCGATATCCACATCTACACTACTTAGAAACTAATTTTTGACTTTATATTTCCAGAATAGTTTAAGGTATACAGGAATATCATACAAAATATAAACAAACTTAATTTAATGACCACGTAACAAGTACAACGATACTTAAAACTGGTTCAAACGGGGACCCCGACTAAAACACACCACATCGTACCCTTCGTAGGCTCACATGAACAACGGCTCTACACCACCCACGAATTCGTGATACCTTAAGTTGATATAAATACTTGCTTTGTGTCTTCACAAACAAAAACGAAAAAGAAAATGCCTCGCATACAGTGATCCTTGTTAACAAACATTGTGGATGCCTTTCTGTGGTTTTTCGTTCACCTCAAAATCACAACGACCGCCGATGAAATTTAACTATCAGAATTATTTATTGTCTTAATCAACTGGTCCGATAATAGAAAATATTCGATTCCTGTAGTTGAAGGAACACGTACAGACGGAGAGATGTAAATGTGTACAATACAAGGGGTTTGTATCAACAAGGGGTTTGCATCAACAAGGGGTTTGTATCAACAAGGGGTTTGCATCAACAAAGGGTTTGCATCAACAAGGGGTTTGAACGCGCACATCGTAGGGTAGCTAGAGAGAACCTACACTGGGAAACAACTAAAAATTGCTGTGATTCTATCAACATTCCAAGTCTATAGAGAGTAGTTATAGTCTACAAGAAACAGTTAACTAGGATATATGTATGTGCTTGAAACAGGCTTAAATCTATCCAGCCTCTTTTTGGAGGGGAGGAGGGAAAGAGTGTGCAGAACTTCAAAAGTTTACTGTATTTTAAAAACACAAAATTTAAAATGCTGATCCGCGTCGACCGATGGCCTTGGTAGACCGTAAGGCCAATTTCTAATACCCTATACCACCTAAATTAAGGATAGATATACATATGCCAAAGTTCATTACCGTGGGATTCCAGTTCCAAAATTACATACGTTCCAAAGAATTAGTACTATGTCTGGGTTTCGAATAATCCATTTCCAGCAAACTCATGTAACAGCTAAAAATTTACAATCTGCAACTAAGAAATTTCAAAGTTAAGCTTGCTGTTTTTGTTACTATAACAACACACCCACTTTAATCGCACCTTCAGAAAACAGGATCCTATCAACGTAACCCGGGTAAGTGTACGGAAATGACAAGCTTTCCACGATGAAATACAAATGGAACAAGTCGAGTTAATAAATAATTGATGACAATGGTGAGCATGGATAACTTTTATAGTAAACCCATTCTTTTCAGTAAAAGATTTCCAAAGCACATGTTGCAAAACTATGTGCAAAAAAGCTGTCGAAAATGCTGTGACGTCAACTCCGAAGTTACATAAACAACAGTGTTTGTATACAAAACAGAGTCGTATTTTAATGACAAAAACATGGAGAAAACAATCTGAAAAGCTCTGAAAACATCGGAGAAAATGCCACCAAGCAAACATTTTACATCTTGAAATGACTACCACGAGGTTCATCGAAACTATAACTCTCGCCTCATCTATGTGTGTATTAGATGTGTGCGATGCCGTATTTAAGGGGATACTGGGCTGGCTCACGCTCAGCCTCAACCAACTTCTTACGAGTACAAATTAGCTTCTAGAGGGATTTTTTCACTCAGTAACTGACCATTTTCTGCTTATTTGCGTTCTTAAGTGGTTTAAAAACCACTAGAGACACGCCTAGCTTAATAATCTATATGATTAAAAAATGACATCACCACCACGAATCAATGTCATTAGACTACACTACCCATTTTTCCAAGCAACTTTGGGCTCTAGCACCTTAAATTTGACACAGTCCCGTTTTGTGACGAAAAATACGGTAGAAGAAATTTGGCCCCCAAAAAACTGAAATTGAAAACAAGAAACTGCTCAGTATTTCCGCAAACATCACAGTGCAATTACACAGAGAATGTTTTCTCGGTAGACGAGGTCGAAAACAGTGTATAAAATTCAATGCAGTTGCTCGAAAACCGCCTACTTAAGCCAGTACCAAGGATCTTTATATGATTGTATATTTAAAGTTTACAAACTTACTCTCATAGAGAGGCATGAAGTCGACAGGTCACAACGTTCAACCGAACTTATACAGTAGGTAGGTAGGTAGGTAGGTAGGTATGCAGGTAGGTATATGTATGCATGTATGCATGTAGGTAGGTAAATGTATGCATGTATGCATGTATGTATGTATGCAGGTAGGTAGGTAGGTATATGTATGCATGTATGCATGTATGCATGTATATATGCATGTATGTATGCATGTAGGTAGGTAAATGTATGCATGTATGCATGTAGGTATGTATGCAGGTAGGTAGGTACATGTATGCATGTATGTATGCATGTAGGTAGGTATATGTATGCATGTATGCATGTATGTATGTATGTATGTATGTATGTAGGTATATGTATGCATGTATGCATGTATGTATGTATGTATGCATGTAGGTAGGTATATGTATGCATGTATGCATGTAGGTAGGTCGGTAGGTTGGTTTGTAGGCAGGTATGCATGTATGTATATCTATCTCAACGCTCTGTTCTGCACTGATGAGTCCCACAAAGGGTGAAAAAGTACTGCCTGCAGATTGATTATTACGTATGTATGTACGCATATACGTACATATGTATTTGAATTCAGCAAAAATTACGGGAATAAAAAACAATCGGAAACTTCATCACTGCAATGGCAGACAGATACATTTCTGCCAACAATCTCTAAAGAATATTAAAAGTGATTTTAAAAAGGTTAAAATAATCTATATTGATATGTTAATATTATGGATAGCATAAAGAAGATTGGCAACAGTAAAAACAACAAATCAAACCATCGACGACCTTCTTTTCAGTAAAAAAACAACAAAATCAAACCATCGAGCAGGACTATGCGACCACGTCATCCTTATTAAAGCAATTTCTTGTCAAGTTGCGTAGCTCATGTTTCAATGTAAACAAATTAAGGTTACGTTATGTCCCTATACATAAACATTTTAAAAAACTAACGAAAACGACAGAAATTGCTCTAACGACCGCTGTAGATTTTACTGTTAATTCGGGGCACTGAATTTTGCCTTGAAACAAAATACTTTCACAGCATAAGCACGCCCGTGAAGTTAAGCGAATCTTAATAGTGTGAATATATACATATGTTGGAATATTTGATCATCACAACCCATCGCCATCGTTTACCAACTGTTCTCCAGATTATTTTTATTGTGGTAAAAAAACCCAATCATTTTCAGAAGGATCACGACATGTTTTAAGTCAAGCAGAAGGTTCGGCAGCTCTCAAAAACAGCTGCTCCTTCTTGCACAAACCGACGAGGAAAAACCTGAACATCGTATCAACAGGGGCACCGATTGTTGGTGTTGTAAAAACAGAGAGGGGCTGAACTTTAATTCTCAGCTTTTAATGTTAGGTCAGTGTACAGAAGAATAGGCAGCATCTGCGATGTGTGTAAAAATAGACTATGAAGAAGGCAGGCGCGTTGCGATTACTTAGACGTACTTTATCAGATCACTTGAAAAGTTTGACTTTGCCAGCCGTTGTGGAGGGCAACGTTGTTATAATCGGTCTTCTTTTATGCCACTTTATCGGGAAATAACGATTAATTGCCGTGGTATGTGGTGGTCGAGGGTTTGAGGGGGGAGGAGTATAGGCATAGGTTTCTCCTTCCTTTGGGAGAAAGAAAGGGGCAGAAAACACCTGTCATCATTCACCTGTCTATTTTCGTTACGTTGACGATACTTTTGCAGCTTTCAGAAACAAACAAATAGCACTTTTTTACTTAACAAAAGGAGCACAACAACTTCTCGTAGTTTCTTGATGCTTTAGTCGAAAAATATGTGTCTAGTTTCCCCACCAGCACGTATAGAAAACTTTCTTTCACAGGGGAATACAAATGATGGGACTCCAGTTCACCGTGCTCTTGCCATCTACTATAAAAGGAAGAACGATCGAGAATGACAAACCGCTAGCTATCTTTGAATGTCACAAAGGAAGATGGGAAGGTTAATGATCTAACTGACTCTGAGGGGCTAAAAAAGAGCTAGCTGGAATCAAGAGAAAACCATAGACGTCATTGACCATATTAGGTCAACCAAACACAGATGGATAGGCTGGAGTCAAGAGCAAACCATAGACGTCATTGACCATATTAGGTCAACCAAACACAGATGGATAGGGCATTTAGCCATGAAAACGGTTATTCAAAGTCCTTTTAAATATCTTTGAGAAGTCAGAAAGGTTAAAAAAAATTGGCCAAGTCTTCAGGAGATATCGGGAAAGACATAAGAGCAATGGCCCTTAGAGCCTAGTCCCCGCTCTCTGGCTAGGGTTAAGGAAAGCTTCTACATTACCACAATAAGCTGGTGCGCATGCGCGTGATGGCGACCGCAGAGATAGGTTATAAAGCTCTTGCAACTTGTGCAGCGAAATAATCCCTACTTACAGACATGCACTTCACATGCAGACAACGCCTCTTCAAGTTTTGACTTACTTTACTGGTTTCGGTTTTTCGGTTAACCAATGCCATTGCATTTGAGGTTTACATTCTCGATGTATGCGAGGCAAAACTTTCCCCACAAAGAAGAGTCAGCCATTTCCTTCACCATATGTATCAACGGAAACACACAAACGTTCATATAGTCAACCAATGTGTTATGACATTTGAAGATATTTGGTCAGATTTCCCGACAATACATCGTCATTCCTACTCTATTATGAATACTGTTATGGGTGAAAACAAAATGAATATCAAATACTGTTCACTATGGGTTGGAATGTTGGAAGAGGTTCAGTATCGTGTACACATATTACGACAAGTTTCACTTGTGACACTAGCGGGCTTCTACATTACAGACTGCCGATCAACGACGTTGGTAGCGACCACTACTGCCATGACTGTTGTGAAATTTGCAGACACTCAGCACTTTTCGATAGAAATTTGGTAGAAGGGTTTCTGTTTCATCTAACAAGAGGAACACAAAGATATTTCTACCTCAGGGGATACTTTAAACACAAATTTCACATAATAAGACTGCATTAAACACCTATGAGTGAATTTCATGTTATCAAACGCAATTCTTTGACGCAATTTATGCTTAACGACAGTAGCTATTTCGGGAAGATGGCCAAAGCAATTTTCCCAGGAAGAAAAACGGATTGTTCAGTCGCTTTCTTAGATCCCTTAAGTGCTCTCAATCCACTGGAGATAACCTGTATCAACGGCGTTAGCATCAGAAAAATATTGCAGCTGGTTACGTTAACGCGTATGAAACTATTGTTTACAGTGAAGATTATGTAGGAAGACCCTAATGACTTCGTATGGGACCCCCGGAACTGGAACAGCGTCCACATCAAAAATATACAAATATCGCATAAGAACTCCGAACCACAGAAATACACACTAAACATCAAAGTGTGCAATGTACCGGTCTAACAGTTAAGTGTGTGTGTGTGTAGGGGGGGGGGGGGGGGGGGGGGGGGGGGCATTTTTTTTTAAAAAAAAAAAAAACTAGAAAATGGGAAAGGGGGAAAAAACGGAGGCGG
>JAAAKL020012028.1:0-13292 GCA_010016065.2 Carybdea cf. marsupialis auct. non (Linnaeus, 1758)
GGGATCCTAACATTTTCAAGATCATTTCTGTTGGTGACTCTGGTGTAGTATACACTATAAGACAAGAAAATGGTAAAAGACCTCTGAAGACCATACATAACTCGGAATTTACATTGTGTGCATGACTATTTTTGTCTAATACGAAACAGTGGGACTTGATACAAATCTTCCTAGCAAATTTGTTTTTATCTTCCGTCTGTCTACACAAAACGTGTCAAGCTCATTGCCGCCGATAGGTGGACCGGGCCACGAGACGAAGAAAATTTGGGGACTACGCCCTTTTTATCATGGAAACGCCCTTTTTAATCAGGTGCCTTTTCCATCGCAGACTATGCCTAGAAAAGGATCATATCATATGACGTAAAGGTTATACGACGTAATACTGTTAGCCTTTGGGGGGTCTCCGTGATATTTCTCTTAGATCCATAACTAGTACTCCTGTGCTTATGGGGTAGTCTAGTAGATATTATCTTTAACATGTAATAAATATCTGGTGCTAAGTGGTAGGGGGGTCTCCTTCTTACTTCGGAACATGAGAAAGTACACCTTTTAAGCTATGTTTTAGCATCCTCTACAATCACCCCCAATTACCACCGCCTGAATAACATCATCTCTACGGATGACTCTGTCACCGGCACTGAACCACTTATGACTGATGAAGCAATCTTATCTGATGTGTTTCACGAAGAAGATCTAGGGGCCAAAGAGGACGTTTATGGTGATGTTTTTACTCAACCAATTTGCCCGAAATCTGGCGATGTGATGCATACCTTGGGTGCTTTCCGAGGCTACATGTTCTTTAGCGCTTATGTAGATTGTATTCACAACTGTGTAAACAAAGTTGTCAACGGGTTATCACCAAGGCTAAGACAAGTTGATATGAGGAGCTTCTTCAAATAAGCGCTAATATAATTAATGTTTCACTTTGTTTGTATTATATTGCCCGACCAAAAAAATCATTTTAACTCGAACTATTTACTCTATTTTTGTCTAAGTTCGATCGTTAAATCGTTAAATCGGAGTATTTTCCTCCATCTCTTTAAGGTTTGAGGTATCGCGTGTTCACCGTAGCTGGGAGAGTCCAAAAGAGAAGCGAAGAGAGACTAAAACCTGAAAATAAGTAGTTAATGGAAAGAGAGAAATGATCAAAAATTAAGATACAAGAGCAGGGGCAGAAGTGGAAGACATCACCAAGAAAAAGTGAAAGGCCAGTTTGCACAAATAATCAATAGTACGTTGGCCAAAAAAGCAACTGAGGAAACACCAGGAGACAGTAAGAGAGCAAAGGGAAGACCAAAGAGAAGATACAGAAATGACATAGAGCAAAGTGCTTTACATAGATGGATGCAAGTGGCGCAAAATCGCCAAGAGTGGAAACCTCCGGTGAGCCCATTTGGAAGCATTGGCGTGAGCAGGGTGAAAAGAAGAAGATCATTCGGAGGCACTCGAAGGCTTCTGATGTCTAACATTAGAATAGTTTGTAACAGGCTGGGAATTGCGTCCCTAAGAAGATATCTTGATTGCTGCTGTATTCTGTATCAAATAAGCATTTTTTAGAAAATCACAAAGTCTCTATAAATTCAATGGATTTTATTACAAAGTTTTCCCAAAATTAACTTCCACATCCGTAGAAAGATACGTAACAGTTTACAGAAGCGTTTTAAAAGGAATTTTCCAGGATGTGACACTGCATAAATTGTAGACGCACATATGAATATATGAAAGGTAGAAAAGTGGTTATCTGTTTAGTACTCAAAATTAAAAAGTGTGCATATTTTGAATCGATTGTGACAACACAGTCGTATGCAAAACCCTTTAACCTCAGTTACACTCTTGACGAATGTTTGGTTGCATGTCGCAAGTGCTCATAGAAGCGTTTAATAAAGATATATTTCATAAGAATATTTATTTGACATTGCTATATTGGTCAATTTCTCCCTTCAGCTTTAAATCAATAGATAAACTAGACGAAAACCGACTTCATAGTAAGAGATAATCATCTTGTTTACAGGAAAGTTTTAAAATTTCATGAGACTTTAAGTCCTTCCATTACTATCCTCCGAGTATGCTTAACACGAAAGAAAGGTCGGACCTAAGTATCCAAAGTAATAGATTGAGACTGTAAAATCCCAAAACATGGCATAGGGAAATTATAGATAAAAAACATTAGTAAAGTAGCTCATATACAATGTTTAGGTACAGACAAAGGAGTAACGTACTGCTTTACTTAAGTCTAAGGGTTAAACTTTCAAATGAGCGTAAATTTGAATAAATTTGAGCGATAAACATATAATATTTCTTGTTTACTTATTTACTTGTTTACCTTGAACAGAACTAAAATCAGGTTATACCTTTCCGTATTTGTAAGCCTCAAAATCCTAAGGTGTTTAGCCACTGGATCTCGTGAGTCTGTAGTCATAGAATAGCATAAATTCTCCTTTAAATTTCCTAGACGTAAAACTGGTTGCTGAAAACGATGAACATGCAGAAGTAGCTTTCATTTACGCTAGAAATACGCAAAGGGCTGAAAAAACTGAGAACAGATTTTATTATTTAGTTACAGCACTGTTGTGTCAAGTATTTGCAGCAGCGTATACCTTGACTGTAGCAACATACCTGGGATGCTATTCGCACTTGACGTAACCATTAACTATCAAGTACCACTAATATTAAATTATAATATTTGTAATTTGATTTGTGTTAGAAATAAACATGGAAATGGGTATTGGGTTTTGGCCTCTGATCTTTAGGAATGGCTTCTATGTGAAGGACGTGGCGTAGTATTTTGCTTAAGTTGAAAGCTAAACAAACGAAGAAAACAGATGGTCGCTTTTACGCAACCTTGCAAGGTAAATGGTCATAACCCTCCGCTGCCGGATACACAACTCCGTCATAGTGTACATAGAACGATGTTATTCGGTTCAAACAGGTACAAAATTTTCACAAATGTGTCCACATAAGTCTGTTTTCACAAGATTCTGAGTGATCAAGACATGCAAGGTAAGTATTTGCACCAAATAATCATGTGACGGTAATCAGTTGTTTACATGTCACTCCAAAACTATTATACCTTATTGACATAGATTTATTACTGAGGATAGGAGATGTCAAAGCGTTTACATGGTTTATTAAACCCCGAGAAGTATTTCTAGAGAGACGTTTCAGTGTTTCCATCACAAACGAGTGATATGACCCTTCTACTAAATTCAAGTTATGAAGATATGCATTCCAATTAGATATAGCTGTTTACTACAATGTCAGATACTGAATTCGACTGAGCAAATGATTATAGCATTAATATTTCGAAAGTAAGATGTAAGCTAGCAGCTAAGTCACTACTGTGTGTCCTTCCTCTCTGTAAGACACTTCCTTGATTTCGCAGATGGTACAATTTTTCTGTTCATTTAAATTTTAAGATGTACATACAAAATTCCCTCAGTCTTGCACATAAATCTCATGAAAAAAACGTCAGGTTGGTTCTAAAAGCTATTTAATGCATGATTTTGGCTCAACGTGACTTGGTCGTCAAGGAGGCGTTAGGCTTATCTGCAGCGAAACACTCTTCTCTTGTTGTAACAGTTCCTGCTGTAATTCTGCCACCTCATCGGGGTTCTATGTAGCCATCAGTATCTAAAATATAGATGCCAAGGTCTTGGGTATAAATATAGCAGCTAACATAAGGTAAGTATAATTCCTTTCCCTTGTAACTAAATACTGACAAAACGATCAAGATTTTTTGAAACATTTTTAAATTTCCTTCATGTTTGGAGCCAAAAATTAGTAGTATAAGGAATTGATGGTTCAGACATAAAACAGTATCAATCTCGCAACCAAACATCAGAAAAAAAGATCAAAAATGAAGTATTATTTAAATCGATATTGAGAAGAGAGGATTTGACAGGATAAGTTTAAGCCTTCAAATTTATTATTTCAAATCAATTTCTTCTCAAAACACCAGGAAATATCAATAGGCTGGTGGACAGCATGATGGACAGAAAGACAGTCCTTTCATGGTCAAATCACATGGCGCATAGAGCCTGGTCTCCATAATAGCGTAGAACCGGATGTCGACGTCTCTGGTGGAGTATTGGGAGCTAAATTGGGGACTAGAGAAATAGAAAATGTTATCAACAGGGCTTACCCGAAGTTGGTAAAGCTCACGTTGTAAATGCGTGGGTCACAGGTTCGAATGCCGTTAGTTTATTTCTCTAGTAGCTATTCAGACTCTTTGTGTAAAACCCACAGTGGCGTGACAATTAGTGGACCTAAGGGACATTTCACCTACTTCTCAGAGATGTCAATGAAGTAGTTTGTTAATAACATTAAGTTGGTGTTGCCTCATGCATTAGGACTGAGGTTGCTATTTTAATGCAGAACTGGCCTTGAAGCAAATATAAGGAAATGGCATGATATTGTTCATATCCCTCCTTAAATGAAGTTAGCAATTATCATGCTGCGATTTTACAAGTTTTATTTCTTTCAAAATAGTGTGAGGTTTCTGGAAAACATCCGTGCCCCCCTTAGTTTAGAAACACTGGGCCGGCCCCATGATTCCAAAACAGTTATGTCCTAAACTATCAAAGTTATTTTGGATCCAAGCTAGTATTGTACAGTTCGAAAATAAATCTGATGTCCCACCGTTAGAGCCTATAATATATTGGATGCACTAGAAATTTATGTTCTGGTGCCATAGAAAAGCTAATGAAATAAACGGGTGTTTGTCCTGAAACTAAGCAGATTGGAAGCTGGAATAGGAGTGCTGAGCATAAACGCCAGAAGGAATCATAGCTAATAAATTCTATGAACACATACACTATTAATGAGTTTTCTTTGCAACAATCTATCGATTTGAAGAATTCCTTTCTAGAGCATATTATTTTTAATATTTTTGTTCTAAAAACAGTTAGTGTATAGTGTTCAAATTATGAAACGGAGAAGTTTATAAGTACTTACAAGCGAAAGAAACGATTATAGGAAGGGACATACATTATAACTTTGAATGAGAGAGAAGAGGTGAAAACATAAACATCTATATGGATTTATTTCCTTCTGTCTTAATGTTCCAAATGATAACCAAAGACAATTTTGATGATAAGCAATGTGAAAATTAGCAAAGAGTGCCTAGAAAGAAGAAAAGAGTTGGTTATCTACTAACTTATCCTCAAATCTATATAGGAGTGTTTCCAATAATTTGCTACTGATGGCGTCATAATGAATCCCTGCAAAGAGTCTCAAACAAACAAAAAAAAGGTGTGAGACTAAAATCCTGAGAGCTCCTTTCACTAAACTCTAAGTATGTTATATCGTGAAACCTGAGAAATCACGCTAATCCTTGTTTTCTCAGTATACGCAATCCGACAGTGAGTCTTCGAACGCTCTTTGGGTACTTGTTAACTTCCCGTTAATATATGACGTCATCACAGTCTATTTCAAAAACAAACCTATTTTATTAAGCCAAAAGATAAATTAAGGTAACCATACCTGAGTTTCATACCTGGCCTGCCATACCTAACTTAATTGCTTGTTATCCTGCTAGGAATTCATGTAAAGCACCGAACCTAAACTCCAATAAGACATTAAAAGCATTCTCTACAAAAGCGAAAAACCACGATAATAACCACGATATTGTCGTTGCGTAGGCACTTAAGGGGTCACCAAAATATAATCCCAAACCCTACCGAAAAATAAATCTGGAATGCTCTTAAAACACTACAGAAATTTGCTCAAGAACTTCACTACGGAGCTTAGACATCCATTTATTGCTCGTAAAATGGAAATGATCTCTTTTATTTTGCATTATCATCCTTCATGAAGACATAAAATCAAGCTGCCTTTGCAATACCTTCGGTACTTACAAAACTGACAGCAAACCCAATTTACCCATCCACCAGTTGCTAACGCAAAGAAGGATTCCTTATGTAATATTTAAATCCGAAGTCTTCTCATCAACCGTTCATTGAACATTGAAAGTCCTACACGTCTTAGAACTACTGTACAAGTCAACTTACAAAAAGTTAATGCTGAATTGAAATTATCTAGTTGATGGTGACTCTGATTTTTCTCAGAAATTTCAAAGGCGTCATGCAGAGTGACACCTCTGCCTCTTATCTTTTCATTGTCAGCTTTAGCTTCGCTCTGAGGTAAGCAATCCTAGGTCACAAAGACGCACTAGGATTTATGCTGGACAGAGGAGGAAGTGGAAGAGGTCGTTTGACATTATTGTCAGACCAATACGTAAAACTCAGCATCGTGCTTCTATTCAACAAAATTTACACGAATTGTTATATTTACATTAGGATTCATAAACGTGGATTAATGATCTGATGTATATAGGATCTCACCAAACGCATCATATTGTTTTGCACATCATGTATTAAGATAACTTTGCGTAAATTATGGATCATTATTACATCAAGTGAATATTTCAATCAAGGTAAAGTTTGTATGAAAATGTTTTGTATGATTCTTGTAGCAGAAATGCGTTCTTGTCAGACGATTAGGAATATAACAGATCACCTAGCATTCAAGTGAATAGTGTAAATTTTATTTGTTTTCTTCGCCGAGTTCCTGGATTCATTATAAATTGACACACGGACGCTACAGTGCTACGAAAAGCGTGGCAATTCAAGGCCTTATTAGAGACCTTGCTTGGATAACATTGCATAAGAAAGACAAGCTGTGAAAGAGCTCTGACAAATTTAAGTTGAGATGCTCTAAGAACACAGTCGAACTAGTCCTCCTCCATACAAGTTAGACAAGAACCTTAAGCTAGGAGGGAGCGAAATCTCCCTGCAGCAAAAAGAGCAACCTGGGACATAAGTTAGACGAGCAACGTAAAAGTAAGAACATCCTCTGCAACTTAACATCCAAAGATTAAATCCTAAGCAAATCCAGAATTTCCAAATCTGCTGATCATTTCTACTGTTACAAGAGATCAAATGCTCACCAAGGACTCGCATGGCCATCGACAGCCTTAAGGAATACTCTCTCCTTTTTCTGGATTCTACGAAATAATTCCCTTGAAAGGGGATAAGGACATACTTGACCAAAGAGCACTTTAAAACCGAATGCCTGTCCTGACGTCACCAATGGCCCTTCCGGGAACCGAACCCTGAATCCTAACACTCTAGAACTGAAGGCAGGCAATCCTCCTTAAATAACGTTCACTCTCCACTGCGTCAGACACTTGAAAAGGGCCAATTGGCTCGTTTATCGCAAGAATAACCGACCTAAAGTGAGTACGTTACAACTTTCTGTTATATAATGGAGCAGTCTAAAAGCTTGCTCTGAAAACCACCTTTTCGGTTTCGATTCCAGAGCAGGGAATCTTTGACAACTCTTCTTTACCGTAATCATGGGGTCCACACAGTCCATGTGATGGAAATTTAGGAGACGGAAACTCAAGAAGCCCGTCGGATGGATTGAACCTGTGTTTGGATAGCCTAGCCTTGTTACACTTGTGTCACACTGAACATGCTTGAAGAACACGTGAAAGGTACAAGTGACTGTGGTCTATTCAGCCACTTTAATTATAATTCACCTAGTAGGTCGCTCCGCTGTAGTGAAAAGCTTAAAATATAGCATTACCTGAAAGCAAGGATGCCTCCAGATGTTATTGATTATACCAAAGAATTTCTCTTTGTAGCATTTCAAGGTTCTTTCATCTCTGACAGCTGGTTTTTCATACCTGTAGGAATTCATTCTGCCCGATTAAATATTTAGATGTTTAAAGGTTGCATTTTAGAGTGACAAAAGAACCAACAAACAGCCCCCTCCCCTTCAACAAACAAACCAAGAACAATAATGTATTGCTTTACAATTCATACATATATCACCCTGGCGATGGGAACTCCAAGACAACCTTGGTTGCTTAATTTCCAATTGCTGCCTCATACGGCATTCATATAGCTTCACCCGAATGCAAGCCAGTAGTAACGTGTGGTTCATACCTTCCCTAAGAGTACTTCTGTGTGACCTGGTCGAGATTTGAACCGAAGACACTTCGATCTTGATTCCAACACTCCATCCTGTAGACCACGCGTCGATCATGGGGATTATAACTTATATTGCTCATCATAATGTGTCTCGATCAGAAGCTCTACATTGAAAATAAGTTTTTATCTACTTTTAAATAAACAAAGACATAACTAAAATCTAGTCAAATGATTTTACAAGGTTCTTGGATATATTTCAGCTGTTCATACAATCTTATATTCCAATCATAAGTTAAAGTTTCTTAACAATTTAATAGTCTTAGAACCCAGTTGATATTATCATAAGATATCATACCATATCTGTAGTAACATGCTGTAAGTTCAAGGACTTTATCGTCTTACACTTATCAAATAGTGAAAGAACAGTGTTCTGCCAATGTGAAATTTGGTGTTTTTACTTCAACTGGATGATTGCATTAAGCCTCTTCTTTCAAATCAATTTATCTATAACCGTACTTTGTTCTTCTTCTTTCAATTTTGCTGACTTCGATTGCTCGTAAACTTGTTCAATTTTAGCATTATTAGTACTGTCATGAGTTATTTCGACATTTCACTGTATGCTTTATCAAGAATACCTAACTTAACCTTCCATCTGTTAACACGATCAAGTCTGACAGATAATAGCAGCTGCTTCCCCGTGAATGAACTTGCCATTATTTTATGGAAACTGCCAGATTTACTCAAGTGCTTAGTTTGATTTGCAGATTTGGAACACCTCAAAGCAGTTTAAATTGCTACTACGTGGTCAATTTCACAAACTTTTACAAGCATTACTTTCAAATTAAACTCTATGGTATTTTGCTACTTCCCTTATTATATCATCCTATCATATTCATGCAAAATCTATGTTAAAATTTACATTTATGTATACATCCAAACTACATTAAAAAGTAGCTGTGAAATTGCAACCTACTCTTTCAAAGTTGTAATTGATGGAAAGATTTTTAGCTACGCGATCGTCTCTTTACCTAACATAAGACAAGAAACGAAGTAAACCAGTGCAAAATGAGGAAAAAATAACGATTAAGAAAAACGGGACCAAAGCGTTATGAAGTTGGGAAACCATCATCCAGTACATTACCATTTGTGCATTAATTACTATACTTTAAATATGCTGATTCACCGAGCATTATATATAACCGATCATGGGCATACCTTATGGCATTCTCAATGACTTTCTTTTGCAAAAAGGTGCTGCTTATCCTACGACTACATGCTACAATTTTTACACTTCAGTTTGACAATTTTACAGCCAAAAATGTGAAAGAATACTGTGTTGCAAACGGTAGTGATGGAAATGTTATATGTTATAATACATTCTTAATGTAAGATATATAAGCCATGATATATACTTTGACAAGGAAAGTGTCATCCAAAGTAGATTGTCTATGTCACGAGTAAGGCCTGAGTATTTACAATTTACGTTAGTAAAAGTGATTACATCTACATTTCACTAGAATTCAAGCAGCACGAATACTTGCTATTTGTATATATATGTTTCGTGAAACAATAATTAACCATAAAGATAAAATAATTCCACTGGTTTGATTTCTAAAACACCAGTACAACATTTTTGTACTCTAAATAGGTACTTACTTGAGGTAATTCCAGCTGACATCGGCAATGGGAAGTTGCACCAGTGCTACACTTCAAAGCCCTCTCGCAATGACTTTGAACTACGATTTCCCTGTAGCTCAATTCTAACCTGACCAGTTTGTATTTTCCACTATTGATATCACAGTGTTGCTACACATTAACAGTGATCAGATACACGTATCCAAATGTAGATGAACAGCTTTCAGCCTAAATATACTGTGATCGAAGTGACTTTTGCTTTTTAAGCCACTTAAAATATGAGCCGTGAAAGCAGTTAACGTTGATCCCAATTCTCTCCTTGGCTTTGTAAGAGCGCAGGTGTAAAGATTTAAAGCTGTGTCAAGACTGAGTTGCCGTCTACGGTATATGTCAGTCAGTGAGAGGGTCCAGACAATAAGTCTCCCTTGAAGTTAAAACATCAGATTATCGGAAAATGAAATATTAAGGACAAGGTAGAGATAAAGGGACATTGTTGTTATTGGTAAAATCGGCTGCAATTTGCTTATTATGGAATCAGGGTTTTATTCTCAAGTACATGTAAATTTGGTAGAGTAAAGAAATTGCTGTGAGGAATTTCATTTTTATGAACTACTGTAGTTAAAAAAAGCAGTAAAAACTTTTTTGATTATGGGCAAGCTTAAAACACCTTCGTAAAAGTTAATCAGGCTTTAATATTTTGTGTTTTAATACAATTTCTTTATGTTGAGTGTCTTGTTACTATCAAAAGCAGAGGGGAAGAACATGTCCTAAATCATAAGTCGTAGACGTAATTCTCTCTTAGATGCGAGATGAAAATAATATTTGATACTTAACATCGAAGTTAGATTGTTTCCAAAAATCAAGTTGTCTAGATAATAATTTACCGGAGGTATTGTTCGTCAGCAAGTTAATGTACAAATGACATAATCTAGAACATAAGTAGAATATTATTACGCCAAATAAGTAGGAGCCATGTGAAGATAATATTTTAAGCTAAATGTTTCTACACAAGCAAAGAAAACGGATAGAAAGCAATGCGCTTAGCATAGCCATTACCGTTGAGGCAGAACCATCTGTAAAATATGTTTTATTTCCAAAGTCATTTGATATTACTTTGTGGCAACGTGCACGTAACAGTGATAAGATGAAAGGGCACACAGAATATACATTTACAGCCATACTATGTCATCACCTTGTCCGACCTTCAGTTCTATAAAACATGTGTCAATGTTTGCTGAAGTAAATAAAAGCCTTCTTTGAAACGCCTACAACTCTATCGAAGTAACTTGTTTTAGGGCAGTTACAACGAAACGGGAGGCCTATGTTAAATATAGGAGTATTGAACTTTTTAAATGACTTAAGCTTTCATGCATGAGTTGTTTGTTGGGCTTTTAGAGACAAAAAATACAAATGTCTACATCTGATGATGCACGATGCTACCAAGTTACATTTGAAGCTAACTTTAAACAAGTGACGACTAACATGCTGCTATCGAGGAAGCTCAAAAACGTTTTTTAAATCATGCAAAAATGTTCTCATGACTGAATCAAGAATGATGATGAATGAGAATAAGTAGTAACCAGCTTCATTCAACACGCTAGTTGATGTCCTAGTACTTGTAGTCTTCGTATAATGCTATTGTAAATTGAAGATCAAAACAATTTTGATTCCAAGCTACAGCAGCTTGCAAGTAACCTATCAATCGAAAGATCAATAATCACATGACATATGCCGAGACATTGTTCGCCCTTTGTCGCTTCATTGGAAGCAGTAATGAGGTACTATATGTCTTTTGCTTTTAAAAATTAGTTATGGAGTGTTATGATTGGTTGGATTTTCAACTAGATGTTGTCATGGTTCCAAAAGCGCGCTTTTTGCAGCTTTGCTATTTGCATCATGTTTATCATACGACTTAAAGAATTTAGTAGCAAATGTAGCTTGGAAGGTAAGTACCAAGTAGCATATTTCAATTAGTGAAAAGTTTCGTGTCTTAAAAACATTACTCGAGGAAGTCGTAGGGCTGGTCGAGTATTACGCCAAAATAACAATTACAAAGAAAAATAAAAATTAGAATATTGGCTTTTAATAAATATTTGATTCTTTATTAAGTTTTAAACTTTTGGTTCGTTGAATGGAGGTTTCACTATCTAAAATATATATGGATAAAAAAATTCATCTTTTTGTAATGACATACACTTTTTTATGGTATATATTCCATTGCTCTCTATTTAAACAACTAGAAAGTAATAATCATTTAAATGGAGTCATGGTATTCAACGTGACATCTTGATCATTGCATCATCACAAGCTGTTCTTCCTTTCATACTTCATACTTCTCATTTTTTTTATATCTCTCTGTATTTTTACAGGTTAACACTCATCTCGATTTTCTCGTCCATTCTCATTTATTCTGTGTCCCCCACTTATTCTCCAAATCTTGTACAATTTGTATCTTTCCCTAGACACCCCTTCATCTTCCCCTACCCCCTCTCTTTACTTTTCTTGTTATCTTTCATCAGATTTAGTCTTTCTCCATTATTTCTTCATACTTTTTTCCTATTTTCTCTTTCGTTCTTCTTTCTCCTCTCTCCGAATGATGAAGCCGGCTCTGAACACTACCATCAGTGTCCTTAATTAATCTGATACGAATGTCGGTGACAGAACACCAGATGCTACCTGTATCTTACAATTCGAGTAAGCGTCAGCCGGAGTATATAAGTATGAGTTTTCCTACCCAGAATATATAGAGATAATTTTATTTCAACGTTTCTGACTTGATAGTTAAGTTAAAACAATAATTTTTCACACATTGTGTTTATTTATTTCATTGACAAATTAAAATTTAGATAGTCACTTTACAGGCACATCTAAATTATCTTAATACAAGCAATGTACAAAACAATTTAACTATGAAACTATATTAACAAATTCGTGAAAAGAATATTAACTAGCGTAGCAAATTAGAAAACTTTATACCAACAAAGTCACAAACATGTTAACACGAGGTAAGAAGGACTTTAGTACCAAGTTAAGAAGTCTGGAGTATTCCAGTCTTTGTCCTTACAACAAAACAAAAAGTATTTAGCTCGAATGCAAAATACAGATAGCTTCTTACAGATGTAAAAGGATTCTCTTTTACTTATACCAATATCCCTAAGGAAGTCAGTGAATTTAGCTTCTTTAGCTACTGTTCCAATGGTCCCTATAATGAGATTTACAAATCTCACAGAATAATAATAATATTAGGGTTTTTTGGGGTTTTTTGGTTTTGCTTTTAACTCTAGCTATTTATTTCGTATACATGAGTATACATATGCTATTTCCCTTTTCCGCGACGTACAATTCCCACTGTTTTCACCAGCTGCAATCACTTTGAAAGGGACAGTGGGATTAATGGAAGGATACAACGAACAGAGTTGTTAAAACCAAACAGAAGTAAACACAACTTACAACGTTGAGGTTAGCAAGAAAGAAAAATGCATACATAAAATAGCTTCAATAAAAAAACAGGCTCTCGGGGTTGGATCACTCTTTGTTACGGTGGCTAAAGATATAGTACGATGACCGTATAAATGCTTCCGAGAATTTCTCCAGAATGCGACCAGCATTTAAGCTATATCTTAAATAATAATCAATTATTTTTTTTAACTTAAAATATATTTTCATATCATACTACGTTACATTTGAATACTCACATCAACAATGGCATATTCAAATGATTAT
>JAAAKL020012029.1:0-13291 GCA_010016065.2 Carybdea cf. marsupialis auct. non (Linnaeus, 1758)
GTTACAACCTCTTGCCTTCTTTTCTCGCCGATTACAACCTCGAGAAACTCGCTACGGCACTTTTGGGCGCGAATTATTAGCAGTTTATCTCTCCGTACGTCATTTCCACCACTTTTTAGACGGACGTTGCTTTTCTGTACTGGCAGGCCACAAGCCTTTAATCGACTCTTTGGGAGAAGAAAATGTAGTTACAGATGCCTTATCACAGACCGAAATCAATGCTTTAATAACTACGACACCGGGTGTTGATTTCACATAAAAAGGAGACCTCAATTTAACAAACAGTTGCTACCTTTGTTATGTGACATTTCTACTGGTTCTTCTCGACCATTAGTTCCCCAAAACCTCCGACGAAAAATCTTCGATTCTCTCCATTCCCTTTCTCATCCAGGTATACGTGGTACGCAATCCTTGATCACTACCCGCTATGTTTGGCCTGGCATAAATAAGGGCATACGACACTGGACCCGTACTTGCACTCCTTGCCAACAAGCAAAAATTCATCGCCATACATTCTCTCCAGTTGGTACATCCGTGCACCTGATGCACGTTTCCTTCATCTTCACCTCGATTTAGTTGGACCTCTTCCTCCATCCAATGGCTACACTTATCTTCTTACATGCATCGATCATTTTACCCGATGGCCGATCACAATTCCAACTTGTGACATTACAGCAGAAACTGTTGCCAAAAACGTTTGTTTCTCACTGGATCACGAACAGTGGCGCACCTTCCTCTATTACTACGGACCGAGGCAGCCAATTCGAGTCTTTCTTATTCAACTCTCTCACTAAATTGTTAGGTACCTGCCGTATTCGCACAACCTGTTACCGCCCCCAATCAAATGGATTAATTGAACGTTTTCACCGACATCTAAAATCCGCCTTTAAAGCTGAACCCATTCTAAATCGCTGGACTGATACTTTACCTCTGGCTTTACTTGGACTTCGTTCTACAGTCAAATCTGACCTTGGTTGCTCCCCGGCTTAATTGTTTTATGGATGCACCCTTCGACTGCCTGGTGATTTATTGATCCTTCACTCGACAGGTCACTTCTTAACCCTACGGAATTTGTTAGCTTCCTTCGTCTTTCTATGCAGAATCTTCGTCCTCCTTCTCCCCGGGTACCTTCACGCTCTTCATATGTTCCCACCCACCTTTAAACTGCTACACATGTTTTTATAAGAAACGAAAAACACTCCAACCTCCATATGACGGACCCTTTAAAAGTTCTTTCTCATACACATAAACATTTTACCATCGATCTTCCTGGAAAGCCATCGACCGCCTTAAACCCACCTTTTATGACAAGGATGACAATGTTTTCCACCCTCCATGTCAAGATGTATCACCAGTTCGTACATACAATACTAATTGCAGTTTCCAAACATAGAGATCAGGGCGGCATGTTCATTGGTCTACAGATAAATAAACTCTGTATAACTATCGTTTGTTCAGACATTATCCTTTACTAAATTGTAATCATTATAATAATAGTTATCATGTATTTTCCCGTTCGCATTCTACTTGTTCTCTAGGGGGAGAGCTCTGTAGCGTTATTGTACTGACTTTACCCCCTGAACAATTTAACTTGTGTCAACTATTTTATGAGACTAATTCATTCGATGCGATACGAGAACAAACAAGCTATCAAAGTACACGCAACTTCATCTCGTTTTGGTGAGTTTTCTCTTATCTACATTAATTGTATTATTAGTCACGTTCGTCTAACACTTGACGCAAGATGACTAACCTCCCATCTCTGTGCGATAAGTTGACACCCACCCAGCCTGATTGGCGAAAGAATATGAGGGCAAAAAACTATCAAAAAGGCTGCAGGTACTACTCCGGACGATGAGACTGATAATGATGAACGATATGATATGGAATTGCCCAGAACTACATCGGAAACGAGAAATGCGTTTTGGTTGCGTAAGGACTGCCTGAGCTGGGAACGACATGGTATTAATGATAACCAGCTATTTAAGGGGACTGCGGGGAACGAATTACCGCCAAGAACGATTAAGGGCTTTTTGAAAACGGAGGACGATAACACTCTGACTTACGACTATTCATATTTTCAGCGTGAGCTATTTAAGACAGTTACCTTAGGAGTAAACTATTGTTATGAATATGCTCTCTGGTTGCCTATACTTAAATGGAGATATGGTTGACACACACACAATTATCTATCATGATTCATGCGTTTTGTATCAAAACATCCTTGTATAGTATTATCTGACTGGCCGCTATTAGAGGTAAACTTCATTGACGTTCTTCAGTTCGGACTGAAGAAAGTTGCCGTTAGATATCATTTAGAGGTGGCCGCTACACGTTTGTGGCACTCATTAGGAGGTGACCCCTATTAAAGGTTCGACTGCATATGTATATATCATATAAATATACGTGTAATATATAAAACTCGATAAACATAAAGTACTCACCGCGCTGGAATGGATCGAACCCTGGCTCTCCCACACCGAAAACGAATACTTTACCATGGCACTATATAGTGCAATAGTAAAGTCGACAATCTGGGAAATCGAACCTGAATTCTCACCACCACCAGCAACCTAATTTTTCGTTTCGTAAATTTTACTTAAAAAAGGAACTTGCGTAAGTGCTACAACAATAGCCGAGCTGTTAATAGAGACATGGCCCAGTATGCACTGTTCTCCACCTCCATTTATCTTCAATACAAAATAGTCATCGCTGTAACTTCAGAGGGATTAAAAATATCAGCCTTCTGACAATGGCCTCCAGCTCTGTCTCTTATGCGCATGTCTGGTAGGCCTGTAACAAAGATTGCTTTCTTTCAAAACAATAAAAAACTTAACTAAAGGGCATTTTAAAATTCAAAGTATTAACTAGGAGAAGGAAGCCCACACAGCAGTTGTGGAATGCGTCCATGCTCTTAGTGGCTTTACAGTTTTTGAGTGTACATTCTTAAACATCCTTAACTACAAAACATAAAAATATTTGTACGCTCAAATTTGTACGCTCAAAAATTTTGAAGCTACTACGACATTTTAAACCTTGAATGACAATGGAAAAATTGTTTTTGTTGTTGTTGATTTCAAGTCACTAAGAAATTTAACATCTGGCATGATAAAGACGTGAAGCACTTGTAAGTATTGCAAGTATTGTAAGTATGAAGACGAATACAAAAGAGAAAAATATGGGGTCAGAAGAATAGACTACATGCTTTTCGTCTCATCCAAAATACTATTATCATAAAGTAAAAATAGATAGACACTGCTGTGCCTAAAAGATCTCCAAGCGCAACATTTGCCAGCAGTCATAAGAAAACGAAGTAAAGTTTCAACTAGTCGTGTCTCCAAAACTAACTCCGTATTTCCGAAAAGTAACTCAGCAACTGGCCGACATTTGATTAAATGCCAGACTTGCGCAGACAACTATCACTTAGGAGTGTACGAAACAGCGCAGTCTCCACTTCGTCTTGCCGCTCTAGATGATACCGCTTCTTTCTTTGCCGGCAGAAAGAATTTGCTTTCAACTTTCCCGTTTTTCAATAACATGAGTGACGGGGAAAATGGCACTAGTGTTCGTGTTCTTCGTAACAACGTGCTATAATAGTTATATCATGTGCTATATGTTCTCCGACAAAAGTTTTACTTTCACTTTTACTTGCTGTGACTAGCGTCTGGTGAAAACGTTCAGGAAAATAAATTAATTATTTGACGCCGCACTAAAATCTATTATTCATAAGCTAGATAGCTTTTATGCAAAATCATTCAATTTTGTGGAAAAAATCGTAAAATTTACCAGTTATGATCAATATGCGAAAACTTTGTCCAGTTTCATGAAAAAGCACAATTTCCGATCGTACAATCGACGAGCCTGCATATTGTTTTGTGAAACGTATTTGTCATTCTCAAATACATTTATCACTCACTGATATTTCGCTTCACTACTTTAAGTGGCAATACCAGCTTAGTCCCGTGTACTAAGTCCCTGAAATTCAGCTTTGGCTAAATAAAACTGATGCTGTTCGCGTAATCTTGTTTGACAATGTCTTGGGCAGAACTACAGCTTAGTCATTTACTTCCATTGAAGCACGGAATTAAGGGTTTACTACGCTATAACCTGGTAATTGCTAGAAATGCTTTTCTTACAAATATTGACGGAATTCCAGGATGCACTACAGGAAGGTGGTTACATGTCGACATCGGTAACAATACACAAATATTCCAAATACTTTTACTACTGTAAAAAGACGTTAAAAACTTTCTTTGACAAGCACAGGACGTGATTTTTGCACCATTTCCACACTTGGTCCTTGTTCGCTTCAGACCATATTTTCTTTAATTCTATAAACACATTTAAACAACAATATTCAGGGAATAGATTACCTGCGGCTGCGTGCATCTAACTTCCATCGTTGATAATGCCAACATTGTCATACCTGCAGACAATAAATTAAAGTTAAGAAGTTGAGAAGACTAGATTAAAAACAAAGGGAGACTTTTTCTGAGTGGATAAGCTTAGGACAAGGGAAACTTTGGATTTGCTGCACTGAACATAACCACTGCCAAAGTAACAGAAACCATTTTTTGCATGAAATAGTAACAACACAAATAGTAAGGGCAGTTGTTTTTCTGCCTTTCTCTCTACGCTGTTGCCGATGAAGCAGACTTTGTGAGCCTGCTCATACTAAATAGTTTTGATAAAAAAAATCGAAGTCATCATCGTAACGAGCACCATTTCGAGACAAAGTTGAAGTATCGAGCCAATAGAACACAAATCCATCACATTATTTTCACTTGACTTATCTCATGATATTCTGCAGTTTATTTACACATTTCGAGGATGTCTTGCCACAGAGTTCAGTTTTAAAATTTTCTTGCTTTGAACGTTTACGAGAAATGACGTGTATCTGAAGTACCTATAATAACCTGTCGTTTAATCTGGAGAAGCCCTACTCGAATTTCTTTCGGTAGAAGACTGTTTATGTGGGTACTTATCATTTTATAAAAAGAGTATTAACTGAAGGATATTTCCTTTATCCCATTTGAACGCAAGGATGGTTGAGCAAGTGAACATTGGAAGCAACACTGTCACCTCAGCCTGCCGTTATCTTGTTTTCTTTATAAGTTGTTTGTTTTTAAATATGTGTTTACTCTGCTACGTGGAAGATGTACCACGGTATTCTTTGAAGTATTAAGGATTTGAATTTCCTTGTCTGTAAAGCTCAACTAGGGATGTTCCTGCAGTATAAAATAATACATAGAATATTGTCTCACTTCTGCCTCATTTTGTCATTTCCAGCATTTCCTTTGTTCCAAAAAGTTATCTTAGCTGCTTTTCATCTTAAGAGGCCTCATAAAAACGAGTTGCGATTGCGACTATAAATGTATATAGTCTAAAATGTAATTCCAATATGTAATAAGAAAAGGTTCATCATGAGGAGTGCCAGTACAAAGTCTACATGATAAGACGAAAACTAAATAAACAATACTCATAAATGAAACCTTGTCCTCCACAAAACCATAAAAATCTCATTGTAGTTCAGGGTGCTAGAATTCTACTATTCAAACATCAACCCGACATTTTTTCTGTATTCTGTCTGGTATTCATTGCATCATTGTTGTGCCCTCTGAATCACCCTCTCGTTAATGAGTTCAAATTTCGGTTTAGATTACTGCAAGTACATATATTAACAATTAACTCGCCACAACTCAATGTTAGGCATTCAAAGCCAAACTTTCTTTCAGGGTCAATATCAGTTTAAGTTCTCGGCCTTGTGCAACTAATAATCAATGATAAGCACGTCGACACAAAACACCGTCATCTCCTTTTCCTCACTCAAGAAGTAGACCCAAACATATATAAACAAAATTCGTACAAAGGGAAGGAAGGAAGCACAAATTTCGCAATGGTCATAAAGGATGCTTACTTCAAACTATGCGATAAACGGCGTGCAAAAATGAACGTAGACGAGTAGCCAATATTGTTGGCATTTACCTCGGGCTTAGCCCTAAAAATCGATCATCACGTCTTACAAAAACCACGGTCATAATGATGGCAGGCCAATTAGTTTGGACTTGTTTAATGGGTGTAAACTATCGTACACTAAGCGAAGCAAAATCAAGAGAACCCCAACTACCAAACGAAATAGCTTGCCGTAAAATATATACGCCTTTTATATTAAAACAGTTTCTTCATATATATTGCTAAAAGTGAATCTCAAGACGGGTATTGGGGAAATGAGGTAGGTTTGACGGTTCATCCCTCGTTTAACGATGTATTCACGGGGCATTGGGGCATTGGGGCATTGGTGCATTGGGCATGGCAGCCTACACGGAGTCATGGAAGATGATAAGGCCCACTTTGAAAAAAAAGTTAACTATTTGTCATAATCGGTAGACAAAATTGCATAAACAGGCACTCTTTACTAAACAACTTATAGAGAGGGCTCCTCAATCGTCCGAAAAATTAGTGTTTCGGGTCTCCTTCTTTTGGCATTCCCTCCCCCTCCACATTGAACTGTATATTTCTAAAATAGAAACCGAATTGCTGTCTATTTCAGCCGATCGCTTTAATTACAGCAATATCACACCTTTAGAACGCAGGGCATTAAGTGAGATCAATATGGATGATACAATTCTAATTACGGAAGCCGATAAAGGTAGTGCAGTGGACGTATGGGGCAGGGATGATTATTTAGTAAACACTTATTGGATCCTAGTGTGTATGAATTATGTAAGGAGGATCCATCACAGAATTTGTACAAGCGGGTACGTGTATTGATTTCGAATATCAAGGCAAGGGGGGAACTTTCATCATATATTGTTAAAATTATGGAAGTTAAAGATCCTAGATTAGCTCGTTTTTATGTCTTACCAAGGATTCACAAGCGTTTAGTTAATGTTCCAGGGCGATCTGTGGTATCAAATTTGGGGTATCACACAGAGGCCATATCAGACACCGGCGATTTTTTGCGTAAGTTTGATGGTCTTCCAGTTCTAGAGGATAATGACATTCTTTGCACCATAGACGTTATTGCTCTATATCCAAGCATACCGATTGAGGATGATCTCAACGCCTTAGAAAAAGCGCTTGACTCTAGAACCAGTAAGGAAGTCACTACTAAAACTATATTAGATTTAGCTAAGTTTGCTTTGTGTAAAAATTATTTCTCTCACGATGGGAATATATATAAGCAACTTAAGGGTACAGCTATTGGAACGACATTTGCGCCACCATATGCGATTTTATTCATGGCAGATTTTGAGGAAAGGGTACTTGAAGGTTTTTCTATGCAACCTAAGGCGTGGTACCGTTACATTGACGATATGTTTATGGTATGGGGGCATGGTGAGGGTAACCTTCTTGAATTTATGTCGTACTTGAATTCGCTACATTCTTCAATTAAGTTTACTTTCAATTACTCAGCTACATCTATCGACTTCTTAGACGTCAAGTTAGCACGGAAAGAGCATCAACTTGTTACAGATTTGCATGTTAAGGTCACTGACACCCACCAGTATCTTCATTATAGCTCTTGTCACACGTTCCATACAAGGACTGGGATTCCTTATGGTCAAGCGCTGCGCATAAGGTGTATCTGTTCTACAGAAGAACTATTCGAAAAAAGATGTGCAGATTTAGAAAAGTGGCTTATGTCTCGAGGATACCCACAACACATTGTCCGACGCCAAATTGAAAGGGCTAGATCAAAAGATAGAGATTCCCTTTTAGAGCCTAGGCAAGCTAACACGCCCTGCATGAAGAACCAAGACAGGGATACGCTGGTTCTTTCCTATCATCAAGCATTAGGTGCACCGGCGCATAAAATTGTCTTATGAAATTTTAACATTCTTACTTGTGACGTGGAACACAAACGTGTCTTTTCCTCAGCTCCTATGATCACGTACAGACAGGCAAGATCTCTTAAAGATCAATTAGTACACGCCAAATTGGCACCTAAGGCTCAGAGTTCTGATCTAGGATGTGCTCCCTATAGAAAGAGGCGTAATTGCGACGTTTGTAACTATGTTTGTAAGACGGACACATTCACGGATAGGGAACAAAGACGTACCTACAAAATTAGGTGAGGGCGTCTTACGCGTGACTCTAGGGATCGTTTACCTGCTGCAATGCCAGGTCTGCGGCATTTAATACGTTGGCAGTGCGATTACACCCTTTAGGTTACGATTTAATAATTACAGATCGCAATTTCGTAACTTCTGTAAAAAGTCAAGTGGGGAACATAGACTGGTCTGCCAGAGTGGCTTGTTCCAACACTTTTCGGAAAACGGCCACAATGACATGCAGGACTGGCAGGGAAAATGGAAACATTCTGGCAGTACAAACTTAATGTCTGTTAATCCAACGGCCTTAATGAGCGGGAGGTTCCCTAAAAGATACGAATAGTCTTTTAGAGTTTGAATTTTGGCTAGGTCCTTCCATTGCACCAATGATCGCGTGGCTAGCGTAGGTGATACTACGTTGTGGCCTACGTAATTGTAAGTTTACTAGTGAAATGTAATCGATAGAATGTTTTATTAAAATGCAAGTTATTTAAGAAATAACTGTGAGTAGAAAAAGTTATTGTAAATAGACATTCCATCATAAGACGTTTTTAGTTTTTAAATTCCAATCATTGTCATTGTTTCTAAACATTTTTTAACCTTGTATAAATAACTTTCCCCCAACCAAACTGTATGAGTGCCTTGATGAACAGAATAATTTTCTCGAAAGCTTGCCAGCTTCAACCAATTGTTGTTTTTCAGTTTTTTATATATACGTATATATTTATGTAAGGTTGTACTAGCCTTCATATAAGATTTAAACCGAAGGCATTCTTCGAGTTGTCCAATTTGATATTGTCAGTGACTATAAAGAAAAACAGTCATAATTTTAAGGAGGCAATACGAAGTTGTGTTGATAGCTTTGAAACGTAGCAGTCATTTAATTATAATTGACAATCAATAAACTATTTGTGTACTTAGTGATCTACACTCACAGACCATTAAGGAATGAACAAGGGCCTCACTGCTATGTGATAGTTTATCTGGCCCTTTTCCAGATACCCCCCACCGCCTCATTCAGAGACAGAATCCCCCACCACCTTTTCCACAAGGTTAGGGTTAGGGTCAGGGTTAGGATTAGGGTTACAGTTCGGGTTAGAGTGGTCAGGGTCAGGGTTTGGGTTTGGGTTAGGGTCAGGGTTAGGGTTAGGGTTAGGGTCAGGGTTAGGGTTAGGGTTAGGGTCAGGGTTAGGGTTAGGGTTAGGGTCAGTGTTAGGGTTAGGGTTTGGGTTAGGGTTAGGGTTACGGTTAGGGTCAGGGTTTGGGTTACGGTTACGGTTACGGTTGAGGATATCTGGAAAAGGTGGTGGGGCTACTCTTTTCAGCACAGTTTTGAACAATAGTGGGGGTATCTGGAAAAGTACCGTTTATCTTGACTTTCATATTTGCCAGGCTCAACTTTAGTAGGTGAAGGGCAGCAACACTATGCTCTCCTGACATTCAAGTAAATATCAATTATCAAAAGTAACAAGGTAGTTCTCCCTTGAACATTTTTGTAAACCTACCTCCCTACAGAAACTCCTGGTTTCTTGTAAACCTGCAGATTTATCAGATTTATTTTTGCTTTTGTCTGATTTAACTCCTTACAGAAACTACTTCACCATGATAGAGCAACACAATATTCTTATTTGCAGAGAGATATTAACAGCCCAGCCCTTTAAGTTCAAACCAGGCTCTCGTGACAGTAGGCAAGTGTGATAAAATATCACCCGGGCTTTAATCTCACTATTGTCACCAACATTTTGTGTGACAAAGAGGTCAGTGCGAGACAGGTTCCGTCTTCTGGACGGCATTTAAGAAGAAAAACTTAGTGGAGAGAGAGCAAGTGGCATAAGTCCAGAGGTGACAGAGTTAAACCAGGTTCTCGAGGAGGTACCTGAATTCTCGCAGAAGGTTGAGATGGACCTGTAGAGAAAGAGAGAGAGAGAGACTGAGTGCAGAGGAGATGAAAAGGAGAGCAATGGAGTCTTACGGGGAATCAAGGAAAGAGCAGGCGAGCGACAGGAGATGTAGAGCAAGTGGAAGTGATACGATTCATTTCTCAGTGAAAAGAGTGCTGTGGAGTTGAAAAAGCAGGAGTTGAAGTTGAAAAAACAGGAACTGGAGGTTAGGGATGCAGAAATAAGGGCCAGCAGAGAGCAACAGACTGCTTTCATACAGAACCAAGAAAATATGCTAACTGTCATGCATAGGCAACTCGAAGAGATGATGCTGTTAATTCAAAAGCAGCAAATGCAGCAGCATCAACAACAGCAAGGACAAATATAACAAATGCTTCTTGCATTTATGCAGTCTCAACAGCAGTAACAAGAGCTAGTTAAAACTATGCTAGAGAAACTTAATGAGAAAAAACCAGCTGTCCCTTCCAGTTACTTTAAAGTCTTTATATCCTTTGCATGTGATCAAGGGACCAATTAAAAATCTTCTACCCAGGATATTTAATTTGATTTTATCTAATTTTGTTTCTTATTGGAATCCAAATGCACACCACTGGCGAGTAAATGTTTTGCTGCTTGCTTTGCCCTTTGAATCGACGAATTTATGTGGTTGACGTTTACCGGTGGTGGTTAGTGCCCATATTTACTTCCTGAAAAATGCATATACTTTAAATATTTTTTTTTATATTCTTGATATACTTATCAAGACCTATCCATCGATATATGTACGTAAAGTACTGTGCCCGCTATAACTAAAGTACGACGAGAATTGAAACTGTCTTTGCAATGCCTCTAACGACAGATCTCTGGCAGATCCAAACACACCACAAAAGTTTACCATGATGAAACAAATTCCACTTTCAAAAGTTGAAATACGTGATACAATTAACTTTTCACAGTCAAAGCGTTCTGGCGGCTAGAGAAGTTGTCCTCCAGGAGGAAATAGCACATGGTGCGTGACGTCATGCTGTCTATAACGGAGTACAGGATTTTTAGAAATCAAGTCGTACAAAAGTAACAACTCCTCGTCATCATCTTCTCATGCTGAGCCTTGTCGAGTAAAGCATCCTTTACATTTTGGAATGTCATGACTAATATTCGTCATCGTCAACTGATTCGTGGCTTCTTGCTAAAGCCCTCTAATATCTCTACTCGATCTGGAATCAATCAGAATTTTTTATGGTGCCGTCAATTATGAGGGTAAACAAGGTTACACTGGTACAAGGTCATGGCTTACTAAATAAAAGGCCTTCCCAACGACCCGACTGGCGGCTTGACTGGAGGCAAGATATTTCTTGGGGATGTTGTTGCTTTTCGAACTACCATAATACAACAGCCTTGTTCCCGATGGCAATTTTCAAAAACGGCGGTTAGAATACAGCGTCGTTGAGTTCGTGAGGAGGCAACTGCCTTACCATCTATGGTATTAAAAACTATTTTGTTGGGCAAACTACGAAGATATGAAGCAGTAGTTCTTTCTAAAAGGAAAACATACGAAATAATCCACTTGGTATTGTTGTCTAAACGTGATGGCAGGCATTTCACACTCTTGTGACTCATTCTGTTTACTATTATTGTTGGGATAAAGATGTTTTGTTGTAATAGAATCTGGAATAGTGACGACAGAAATTACAAACTTTAACAGTGATACACTATAATGAAGGGGTTAATTTTTACTTTAACAGTGATACACTATAATGAAGGGGTTAATTTTTACTTTAGACTGATTATAAATAAATAAAAACGACTTAGTGATGGGATGACAATGTTCCATTACAAACTGTGATGGAAAGTATGATAACACAAAACTGGAGAGAACTTTTACCGTAAGATGCTGACAAGAGATAAAGATGGCTTGCAATTATATCCCGAGATAATATACCCGATGGTAAATATACTGTAGTCTGTAAGCGCCATTGGCCAAAATATTATGCTACAGTCACCCTTAGTGGCAAAACTCAAGCTCGAAATCCACCCTCAGTTTTTACTTGCGAGGTCAAGTTCACAAACAAGTTGAAACGACGAAGCCTACTCCAGCAAAACCTAACTTCAAAGCTCTTACTAGGCACAGGAATGTAATACCAGGTAAAGCAGCATAGTTTAACAAACAAGATCTCATTGAACACTTTGAGACATTGTTTGGATCTATAAGAAATATTTAGAATCATCATGGTGGGGTGGTAATCATATCTGTGGCCGATGCATAACCGACCTGACCCTTTAAAAAGAGGTTTGGTAAACTGCCACAAGAATGTGATAGTACCTACTTCATTAGTGTAAAACAAAAGGTCGCCATATCAAAAGCAGTTGCTTTTAAGACTCCGGGAAGACACAATGTCTTCTGAAACAGGTGTAGAAGGTCACTACAGCACTACTACACTTCTCTCTCAGTAAAGATAAGCGTATGTACAGTGTTGGACAACTTACCTGAACTAGAAGGGGCATTGTCATTTGATATTATGCTGGCAGTACACTGCATGATATCTTGTCAGGAAGGACAAAAACAAATAGGACTCTCATTTTTTACTTGGCGCTATCATTAGTGACTTCATGGTAGTTTGATTATAACTGGTGCTTAAGCGTGTCAATGGGCTATCTACTGCTTTTTAATGTTTCATGAGGTGGCAGAACATGTTTGTTGAAAATCATAGAGCAACTTATTTTTGTTGATATCAATCTAGTACCACTTTGATATGACTTAAAAGCATGCATTTGTTCTATCTAATATATTACTTGCATTTTATACACTCCAAGATCTGGGAAAGAGTATAAACAAAAGGTTTTCAAGCTTAGCAATGATTCATGTACAGAATATAGCAACCACAATCAAACTTCAATTTAAAGCAGCTAGGTTTTTTTTGAAGTTAGGGAGTTTTTGATAGTTTTTATTTCAGCAGCACGTCATTTTCTACTGGTTTATTGGCATATGATTTACTGATGAGTACTGATGATGCACATGAGTTATAGATTGCTAGGTTGATATTTTAAAGGGCAGTATAGATATGCGATGCTCATGAAGGTCTAAACAGACAAACATATATCACACAAATGCTTTGCACATACAATGAGATGCACTTGTGTTCAGTCACTGGGATAGCTATTTAAAAGGTTATTGCATCCTCGTGTCGAATCTGTTGAATAAGGGCGATTTTTGACTAGGCTAAGGTGTCACTTTTAGATACATTCTGATCAGAACACAGAATATTATATGATTAAGTAATGCAAATAGTTTGATGGTGGTACAAAACAGTAAAACTGCACGAAATAGCGAAAACATTTTAGTACTGAAAAGCTTTTTTT